>JAHZNG010000364.1:0-12181 GCA_027744375.1 Orchesellides sinensis
GTCGTTTTATGGTCGCCATAATAACCTAAAAAGGTAAAGGATTAGCAAAAAAGGGTCGGAGATTAGTGTCGGCATAATCACCCGTCGATATATATAACACAATCAAATTTTTATCATGAGATAAATATTTTGTTTAAAATCTAGTTCGGTTGTTCAACAAATTGTTGATTATAGCGTGCATGTTTAAAAAAGTAATAAATGCTTTGTACTTGTTATGCTATATGTTACAAATATCCCGATAAAAAATAAGGTATCATTTGTCGATTTAACTTGAAAGTTCTGGTAACTGCAAAGTACAAACAACTCTGGTCAAATTACTTTCATTCTGTGAGACAATAACTTGAAACTTGTACTCAAACAAAGATTGAGTTCATTGGATACAAAAGCAGTTTTTCTGTCATGAGTTTACACTTTACACACTACTACGCAGGTTTGCATGAGGGACTCTAGCATGTTTCATGGTAATCTGAAGTAAACCCTACTTGTAATATAGTATTGATATAAAGTTATCTACTGCGACTCATTAAAAAGTTAAGGTCCGTCAGTTGACATCTAAAGACAATTCGTTTGATTAGTTTTCCATAAACTTGACTCAGATCGTTGTGGTTCACCATTGGATTTGTAAATACTACGTAGAAACAAAATATTTGCTTTTAAACAGCAAACACCTCTTAGCACGTCTACCTGCGTGTAAAAGAGAAGAGGGGGTATTACGCTGAAATCAATTAGCAAAGAATAATCAGGAACCTCTTTTACGCTACACAATGAGTCCGTGCGTCGTGAATAGTCTTTCACATTTTTATAGATAACAAAGGCGCAAAATTAAACAAGATAACTGTACTCATGACTCATTCAAACTGTATTTGTGTACAAACTACTTACACTGCACCTAGCACAATGAGTTTTGCCACCGCTAACAAATGTTAAAATAAGCAACTGTCAAGTGATGGCGTGCTATATATAAACTTCATAAGTTTTTTACACTTTTTAGTTATCGTTATCATTATCAATGTTTTGTTTGCAAATACTGATCTCTTTCAACAACAAGTCCTGCATATATACACTGTACATCTATAAATCTAACAAACACATTCCAGAAATTGGCTTAAAAAAATATTGTGATTAACCTGTTTACCTTTAGTAATCGTCAAACAATCATACAACAGCTTATGATAAACTGAGATCTTTGTTCTTCAACGTCAGCTAGCTGACTTAGCTATAGTCAGAAGCACAGTAGCAGTTCCACGAAATACTTACAGTTCAAATAATCTCGCAATACAAGTAGCAAAAATCCGCTACATGATGCATTTCACGTTCCACTGTTTTCACTCTACAGAAACAGAATGCGGATTCCGCATTCCTTCTGTTACAGCCACTTTAATATCAAGACATGAGTTCGTTCCTGAGAATGCAAACGAGAACAGTTGGAGTGAAAGATGTAGAAGACAAACGGGGAGGATAATAATTATATATGTTTATTAACTCCTATAACAATTTCCTTCTTTACGTAGTTGTTCCTTTCTTCCGGTTCCTTATCAAAACAGGTAAAGCACCAAGCGGGTAACAATATAAACTCAAGACTAAACAATTCAGAAGTGCTTTCTTTCAAAATATATGAAAATGAAGGAAATATGATTTCAGTTAAATCCCACACATCCGTCTTGGAGCACATATTATTCCACACTGATACATTGATACATAGAAGATTATACTGTTACCACAAATAGTTTTCCTTTACAAAGTAAGTTATATTGAACTAAATTGAAAACCCATCGAAAACAAATAAGTACATACATTGCATTTGTATTTTGTATATAATATTGACTAAAAACTGCAAGATAATTTCGGCGGATATGCCTAATCCTGTCATGCCTTGACATGGGACTCACTGATAATATTTTCGTATAAATTATACATGCCTTCTGGAAACATAAGCCACAGTATAGTATAGCACCGCACCGGGCGATTACGATAAGATTAATGCCAGACAGAGTGTGTTGTTATGATAAATAGTGTTTCCTGTTTGAAAGAACGTATTCCAAATGCGGTCTTCAGTTCATGACATGCTGGGAGCTGTAAAGATTACTGTCAGCAAGCTTGTTTGAAAAAGATGAAGATGCATGGAGGCCTATGCTCATTCATCAAACTATCTTGATGGGATACCTGATATTTCGCTGCAGACATATTACACTTTTATTGCATTGGCTTTTTGCATGCATTGTATATCCACCTTGCTGTAAGGTGCACGCCAGGTTAACACACAGACTCACCTGCGGAGAAAGTCTTTCAACTTAATTTGCTTTGTTCTTCTAGAGTTTTGCGTCACGCTTATATGTACATAAACAAACAGCATCAACGCAAACTCACCCTCTTGTAGACTACATTATGTAATTTGTTGATGTATTTACCTTGAGAGATTTCCGGCCATGTTGAAGCAGTTTACTCACTGAAGTCTAAAAGCCTCCTATATGCGCTTACATTGTTTTTAAAGGCTCAACGGCAAACTCTTTTGTCTCACGCTAGTAATTTATGAGTTTCCCTCAGCTCTCGTTAATTTTTAGTTTGCTTTTAATTTACTCCATGCTGAATAATTAATTGCAGTACAATCGTGCAAATTAGTATAGCAAAAAGCATTTGTAGTGAAAGCTAGCCAGAATACAGATTTTTATAATTACAATCAACTTCAACTTAGGATTATACTACATAACCTATGTATTTCTATTCCGAATAAATACTTCAACATGAAAGCAGATGCAGATGAACAACTGAACAACTACTACATTTACAAATACATACTACTTACTAGGTCATTGCTGATCAGATAATAACAAACGTACAATCATCAACAACAATCTTCCTATTCCGTCTTTCTTTCCGGGATAAACTTTCTTTTTCGTTTAACAATAATATTATGAAAGTCACGTAGACTTTTTTGTTGGTAAAGCTGCAATGCATACGGATATGTGGTAGGCCTTACCAATCGGGGTTTGACTGCAAATTGACTGCATCAGTTTACTGCATAAATTGACTGCATTTTTCCACTTCAACTCACCTCACCATTTCAAACTCAAGAAAACATGAATTTATGCAGTCAACTCAAAAGTTGACGCCTTTAGCCAAAGCCCAGCTCGCCCAAAGTCCCGCACAACTCAGCCCAAACCAAATGATGAATTTATGCAGTCAACTATGCAAATTGACTGCATTTTTTGACTCGAAATCTTAACTGAGTCATTAATACATACACGTATATAGGCATCTTATATTTATGGTAAGGTTAGGTTGGATCAGAAAAACGTGCAAATAGGTTAAAAAATCCGCTATCCAACCAAACCTAATTAAACAGAGAACCTGTTTTTGTATATAAACCTCAAAATATAAGAAAATCACACTGGTATTTATGATTGAATCAAACCTGACATATTATAACTGCGAACAAAATGCAGTCAACTTCTGCAAATGACTGCATAAATTCAGTATTTGTTTTTGGGCTGAGTTGTGCTGGAATGTGAGCTAGCGTGAGAATGGTTAAAGTCGGTGGTGCAGTCAACTTTTGAGTTGACTGCATAAATTCATGTTGAAATCTTGAGTTGAGTTGAGCTGGCAAAAATGCAGTCAACTTGCAGTCAAACCCCGATTGGTAAGGCCTACCATTATTTATTTTCCCATGTGTTATAAAAAGCCTCATTAAACAAACCTAACACAAGGAACGAACGAGTTGAATGGTTTATCAATTTTTATAAAACCTCATATAACTTATTTGCTTTAATTATGTACTCTGTCTTTCACTTTCTTTCTTATACTGTAGATTAAATACATATATGTCATTTTGTAGAACGAACCAACAAGTTCATAAATAAATAAACCTACTTAAATATTACAACTTAACAATACATTTAACGTTTGGCAGTTAATGATGCACAGCCTTTGACCTTAGTATCATCCTATTGTTGCTTGCGGAATAAACTGTTTAAAAACACGTCTACAAGAGATGGTGGTGGAGAGTTTGGTACATACTCACTTCTTTGTTGCCGCTGCTGTTGATCTTGTCCGGGATTAAACAGTTTTTGGAGATTTGTTTTAATGAATGCTTGAAGAAATGCGTTAATGCCTTGATTAATTCCATCGAGTTGAAATGGAGACCGTGTTGTAGTTGGAGGCCTAGTTGTGGTAAACATTAAGTCAAAAATACTTGCAGTTCCAGTTGTGGTTCTCGGCACACTTCCAAAGATCCCATTGTTAGGGGAATTGTTTATGTTGTTATTGATATTGTTTCCTCTTGCAAGGTTATCCAAAATGGCATTAATTGAGTCAAACGGATTGAATGCTCTCGTAGTTGTTGGAGCCTGGGTTGTCGTAGTTGTGGTGGTTGTTGTTGTCGTTGTAGTTGCATTTGCCAAGCTAAGAGCCAATGCCAGAGGGTTACTACTACCCTGTTTTATAGAAGCACTTCCTTCGTAAAAGCTAGATTGTAATCTCTGAATCAAGTTTCCGATTCCAGCTAGTGGTCCTGACTGATTCTGTGGTCTAGGTGCCGAGAGCACTACGACCTACGTTCACCAGCAAAAAATAACGTATATTTTAACAACTTTGTAAGTAATTCAAATTCACTAAGTAATATAAAGTTTTGATAATTGTATACTAGAGTATAATCTTCATACGAACCAGTAAAGTAGAGAAGACGATAATCCTAAGTGACATTTCCATTGTTCCCATTTCTCACCACTATATCACACTTATTGTGTGATCCCAAAGAGGATCAATAAGAATATGATTTCAGATGAAACATTTGCTTTGTCCTAATTCTAGGTTTGGCATGACTGATGAGGAAAATTTATCTTTTTAATTAAGTTGGACACACAAGATACACATTATATCAACAGGGCCATGAGAAGCATTACGTAAGGCACAAAGGATATGCATCGGCACACAGAATTAATGCACTTTTAACAGTTTTGTCGTTCTACATCAAGGCACTGTACTTCACGCCGCAGTTAAACGGTACTTCGCATGTTTTTGTCATGAAACTGGTCATGTTTGAATAATACAAAGGCACAAACGGATTTCATGAACGAATGGATGAAGGGATCAAGATCATGTGTGTGGGGAATTATTACATTATTAGGTCTAGACCTTTGTATGCAGCCGAGTGAACTGTTCATTGCTTTCGTTAGAAGTGATACAGTAATTATGCGGCACAGCTTTACAAAACAGCTAACAATGGCTCATTTAGTGGCATAGTTATCGTTATGTTATAACTTACACATGCCATACCAATCAAAAAGTATACTGTGCAGGTAATACAGTGTTTTAAGTTAGTTTGCTGCTATCATCCAATAGTCCCTTACAATGCAATGGGATTTTGGCACGAGAAATTTCACTTCACGCCTCGATGAACCATATTTTGGTGTTTTTGTTCTGTTACAAACGGAATTATATTCCTACGTGATCAATTTATATTTGTATAGTATGATGATGACGATTTTAGGTAGTTTTGCATATCACTAATGACGCAGCTTTGCGATACACGTCGTATATGGGTATCCTTTAGATTGGTACGTTGAGCTATCGATTAAAATGTATGTTTTTAGTCGTTGTAACATCAAGCGATAAGTCCGTCATTCCAATTTGCGCTTCAAGAAATAACTCAACAACATATAAATCTACATTCAAGTTTGATTTTGGTGATAGTCAAGCATTTTCCAAAAATTCATTTTTACTATTGAAATCACCACGTTATTAAATTCGCAGCAGTAGAATCGATAATGCGACTTGACAGTTTTCAGTCTGACCTTGTTTTTAGTACTTCCGCTGACTCCTAAATACTTCCTACGAGTACCTAAGCATTTAGAGGTTTAAAAATATTAAATCAAGATTGCTTACTACTTCATACTACACTTATCAAAAGTGAAAATACAACATATCTCTAGTGGTAAGCATCTATGAATTCTAGAGGTTATCTTTCGTACGGATAAGGTCAATAGACTTAGCAGGAAATGCGGAAATCCATCAAGCTACATTTGCCTCTCAAGGAAATAGTAATGGCTACACATGTTTGTATGCTTTTTAGTAAATTTACCTGTTTTAATATAGCTAAAGAAAACCTTGATTGTAAATATTAGTTTCCTGTCAACAAAACGTTGGAGTATCGGAGCCAATATAGCATACTTTATTATCAGAGGAGATAAGATCCATGCCGAATCAGTTTTATGACTAGACTTATGACAAGATGCATTGAACAGATTACCTACTTGGAAAGCGTCTCCGATAGGAGTGTGCTGCTTTGCATGGCATAACAACTTGTCCCCATTATTCTCTTCAACCCCTCCTTTGTAGTACTGCCCTGCCTTGGTAATAGTCGAAATTGCTTTAATCAAACAGTAAATTGAAGGATTTAAGAATCCGGCGTAAGAGTTTATGTAGCCTTCATTGACGTACCGCTTGTTAACTACATTATGGAAATTCAAAAGTCACAGCGGTTAAGCCGATACTTAACCATAATTAGCGACATGGTGGAATACAATGACATTAGTGGCTTCCTTGTCAAATCTGGAGTACTTTCAGAAAAGGAAAATAGTGCATTACAGGAGAAGCTCCAAGGTGAAGGAAATTCTGTGGTCATGCAAGAATTATTGACCATGATCAATCTCAGGTTACAATGTTTCGAAATAACGTTTTACCTGCACGAATAATCCCCATACATGTTACATGTTTAACCGCGTAATGAATTCTTTATTTGTATGCAGAAGAGGAGGCTTTGATGTTTTCTTAACCATTTTAAGAGCAACTGATTATGAATGGGTGGCAGAACAACTAGACCTAGAGAAATCCTTTACAGGTAGGCTTTATGTACATACCAGTTACAACATACATTAATTACAGTACAAACTAAGCATATGAGCTAAATTAATTGATGCTTAATCAACAACATAATCATCTTACGTAGATTCATCGCATTCTGCTTCACATGGGAAACAAAAGAAAGTTGTCCAGAGTCTCGTGACAAATGTTTCAAACGCCTGTAAGTTAAAAAGAACGAGTAGAAAGAGTGATCCAGCAATTTCCACTAAAATGGATGACACAGATACAATATTTACTTCGTATCGTGGTAAGCATAAATAATGATAAAGTTTACCTTTGTAAGAATCCACATGCTATCTTATACTTGTAAACAAAGCTCATGACTCATCGCAAATCGATAAAAAAAGCAACAAATTCCTTGGTAAATATTACAGACAGTTGTCCAATAGACATTCCAATCAACCCTAGTTTCTACACCCACATAAACAATTCATCAGAAAACAAGCCATCATCCTCATCTCCAACCAACTCCAGCTCTATTTTACCATCAACCTTAAACACGGAAGCTGACTCACTTATAAGGAAATTACACATTGGAACAAACAGTGGAAAGCAACTCCTCATTTACAACGTAGCTCCAGACACAATATCCAATGGCACAAAATATTTCTCTGATTTAGCCAAACTAGCCAAAGTCCCATCTCCCATAGTCAAAAACCTTAAGATAATCAACTACCGAAAAATCTCTAAAGTAAAGCATCACAAAAAGAAGAAAGCAGTCAAACTAAAATTTCATTCAGAGAGTGCCAGAAACAAATTTGCACAAAACGTAAAAGAGTACATATCCACTTTGGAGCCAACTGACGCCTTATACACCACCATCGGACAACTAGAAGTTTCACTTCCGGAAACCAAAATACAAAAGAAACTACAGCTACTACCAACAAAGCTTTCCACCAAACCCTCTCAGATATCTCAAGCTAAACATCATTGGTATCAAAATCCTTTCAAGTCATGGAGGAAATTAGCAATGAAATTCCCCAAACCCCTCAAAACATACATTTATTCTACCTAAAAGTGCATTTAGCATTGTTCATGAAAAATGCTACATAATATAGCTTATAAAAAATGCACCTTATACCTTGCCGCGTCATCTATCGAGTTTTACTCGTACTATCTTAACGTATGCAGTAAGCATAGAGCAGATACCCATATGTTCAGTATCTCTATAAGCAAGCGGCTATCAGCTGAATTCTATATATGTAAATTTTGTACATACATATTTCCAAATTCCAACACCTTCACACAATGCCTTATGAAGAACCCTTCCTTACTATCAACTATAAGGACGGTACATACTTAAGTAGGTACGTACGTTACTTAAATCACGCAGACACGCAGTAACCTTCCCTGTCTTTTTAGTACACCCATTTTTTCCTTTTGTATGTTTACCACCAGAAAAACAAATAAAATATCCAATGCACAAATACCGACATATGCATGCTAACTTAAGTGGTAGTATGGCCGTGTGATTGTTATTATGGGTTTTGGGGACTAGATTGTTTTGTGACGTTGTGCTAAATTCTAATTAAAATCTATAAAAATACCAGTTAAAATATATTGCCTCTACTCTACATGAAGATTAAAATTGGAAGGGAAGTAATCAATTGACAAGAAAGATGTGACCCGGACATTGTGAGGGGGATTTTAGGTGACTAATAATTTAATTTGTAAAGTTAAAAGCATTAAAGTGTGTGGTTGGTGGTGTGTGTGTGAATAATGTGTAAATAAGTGGGTTTATAAAATAGAAAAGGGACAATGGCTACGGCAATTTTGAGTAGTGAAGGACCTGAAAACCTTGACAGTGAATTTGATAAGCCAAATAGCCCCTCCGGCTCAGGGGGAGGAAGCAGTTGTAACAGTGATCATGAAGGGGGCAAGGATATTGAGCGGTACGTCAAATTTTTCACGTTGAAGAGTGTCCAAGTTGTGATTCAATCAAGGTTGGGGAAGAAGATTAAAACGGATAGCAAGCCATATTCGACTGGAACGGATTGGGTGAGAATTATAAATTATAAGAAAGTTGGTTGTTTATTATGATTGGAATAATGTGATAATAAAACAATACTGATTTAATCTTTGAAATATTTTTTTGGATGTAGTTCAACCTGAATATTGAAGACAACTTGGAAGTTTTGGAGCAAACCAAGGAAGTTCTGAAGAGTCAATCAAGTGAAATACCCATCGTAATTGAGATACAGCTTGCAGAGTGTGACAGATCCTAATACAAAACTGATTTTGGAACTGTGGTCAGTTTTGTATGACAGGGGGTCAGATTCTAGCCCAACAAATTCATCACGTGTTATTTATAATGTGTACAATCGAATGAGTTTACTTTTGAAAAGTTTGTTGTGCGTGACGAGAAGTTTGCCAGCGTATAAATTAAGTAGAAAGTTGAGTTTGAGTGAGGACGATGAGTTTAAGCTGTATTACAATGTTTTCTCTGCAATATCACTGTTTAAAGGGGATCGCACCGGGTTTTTTAAGCCGAAAGCAAAAGATTTCCCTCAGGGAGCGTCATCTCCACCTAAAGATGTTGCTGATGCGGGGATGCTTCAGGAGTATATTGATTATGGGAGTGTGTTGGGGGAAGGGTATAAATTTAATCAACTCGGGAAGGTATATTGTTTTTACATACTTTTGATGTATGCAAATTTTTATGGATTTAAGCAGCTGGAAATAAATTTTTATTTTGTAGGTTGTCACTCCATATGGGACCTTAACATTGGAGTTGGCGTATCGAACAAAGATGGAACTCTCTTCTAATTTTAGTCAAGGAAGCTGCCAGTTTGTCGTAGGAACTCCGTCAGCTCCAAATATAAATAAATTGATGATCAAATCTGATCATTATGCCATCGAAAATACTGCACTGGAAAGGTATTGGACTAGAAATTAGATGTCTAGAGAGGAAATTATGTGTCAGTTTTTTCTAACATTGTGTGGACTGTCAAACATTTGTAGCCCAGGGCACAGGGGCATAGGTAGGCAAAGAAACAGAAGTACCCCTGTGACATTTGGTGGAATGGGAAGAGAAAATATTAAACCGTTGATACCAGGAAGTCCGAATTGCGCTGGTAGTCCATCGTCATCACCAGTAACAGCAACTAAGAAGCATTTAGCGGCTGCATTTGTTGATGATGCAACGTTATTCAGCCCCATTGATGAAGAAGCAGACTTTGATGATATGCCACTGGGTAGCTTATTGAAAAAATCAATGGTACTGCAAAAAGCTCAGCAGCAACAAGCAGAGGATGATAAGAAGAAGCAGGATGTACAAGGAGGCGCCGGGGACCAGAATTCCAAGACTTTGACTAATGAAGAGACTGTAGCGCTCGTGACTGAACATGATGAATCTAGCAATGATTTTGTATTAGTTGATTTGGTAATATTTTGTTGTATCTTAAACTCTTAAACGTTTGTGAAATTTTAAAGGATTGGGGAAGATAGATTGCATATATGATTTTGTTTTTATTTTTACAGAAAGCATTGCCATTTGCAGGTGGTGGAAGTTCCTCGTCTGGAAATGTGGATAGTTCAGATCCTATCCAGTTTTTTCAAGAAGTTCAACAAGCTCCCGTCTCTTTAGACAGCTTACCATCACATCCTGGAGATGAGTCTGGAAGTCTCATTACCGACGACGATTTGAAGACTTTTGAGTCAGAAATACTTATATTTGACGACTTCGTTAAAAAGCTCATATCATCCGATCAATCGCTTGGGGATTAATCTTTGTCTCTCATTGGGGTACGGCTTCGAGTTTGCTAACAACATGCTTTGACTTTGTAATTTTTATGCATATGTGATAAGGCGCAAAAAGTATATAACTCTCTTGTGAAGATAATTTATGCTGAAATATATATTCGCAATATTTTAATGTAAAACAGTCATTATGTTTTATTGTTCATATCCAAAGCAGAGTCGCATAGTTGATATGTTCCCTGTAAATCGATGAGTTTAATTTCCCCTTCTGTATTCAGGGGTAGAGGAATATTTACCTCTCCGTGACCAATACCTTGTACTACAAAGACGGGACATTTTATGACGGGGTCAGCTGCAAATCTGTTTTGCACAAATTTTATCAATTGTTGGCTGTCTGCAGATGTGAAATCCCCAAACACAACAGCTTTCACATTATTAAAGGTTCCAGCTTGTTTCATGTGTTCCAAGCTGCGTTCAAGAGAGTACGCAACAGTCATTATGTTTTATTGTTCATATCCAAAGCAGAGTCGCATAGTTGATATGTTCCCTGTAAATCGATGAGTTTAATTTCCCCTTCTGTATTCAGGGGGAGAGGAATATTTACCTCTCCGTGACCAATACCTTGTACCACAAAAACGGGACATTTTATGACAGGGTCAGCTGCAAATCTGTTTTGCACAAATCTTATCAATTGTTGGCTGTCTGCAGATGTGAAATCCCCAAACACAACAGCTTTCACATTATTAAAGGTTCCAGCTTGTTTCATGTGTTCCAAGCTGCGTTCTAGAGAGTACGCTACTACGCTAATGTCTTCCATGAAAAGAATAGCACCGTTACTGACGATTTCCCATGACGTCCCAACGCTGCACTCGACAAGGGTCAAGTTTCCTCCAACTACGGGACCTCTTATTGAATCCGTTAATGGGGGCCCTGTATCCAACCGAGTTAATGCTGGATAGCAAACTGTTGTTAGACTATTAAACAAGAGGCCAAGAAGAGAAGTGATACTTTCAGAAGATGGATCATAGGTTCCATTCACAATTGCTTCTAGCATAGCTCCATGGATGCTTTGCCAGTTGTACTTTTTCTGAAGATAAATGTGAAGTACAGTTATATCGCTGTATCCAATTAAAATCTTTGGTGACGGTGGTTGGACTGGTAGACGCTCATCCAGATATTGAATTAACCGGTTGCAGCCTGCCCCACCTCGAATACACCAAATAACTTTACAGTCTTCGTTTAGAATAGCCGAAATCAAGTCGTTAGCTCGGAATTCATCAAAGTTGGAGTAGAAAGGCTCGTCCTGATTGTAAATATTGTCAGTGATTTGAGCAACAAGACCTAAAGATTCTATATAGGTTTTTATACGAGGTAAATTTTGTGAGGATCCTTTCCCTGCTGGTGCCACTACTCGAACCATGTCTCCAGGGTTGATTCCAAACTCTCCCATGATCTCAAATGCAAAAAAGTAATATACTTGTGAAGGTTAGTTTCGTTTCAGGCTTACGAGTGAAAAATTAAAGTTCTTGCAAATCGTCTGTGTAAGTTTTCTGGAATGTTAGTTTGTAATCTGAAAAGCGTTTATATATGGAGGTTGGGATTTGGGTGTCGGTTAAATTCGTCC
>JAHZNG010000365.1:0-20351 GCA_027744375.1 Orchesellides sinensis
CTTAATTGCCGAGTCAGTAAAACTAGACTTTATAATTTATTTAAATAATGACATATTACGATTAAATTCATTAAGATTTGTGTGATTTGTCGGAGAAAGTAGCACAACTAAGTTAATAGTGATTAATGTTTGTTAGTAGACAAAGGTAAAGGGACCTTTAATTACAGTTTGCATCGCAATCAGTGATTAGTCTTGTCACATTTTTAGATTGTAGATTTTAATATAGAATTGATCATAAACATATTGTTTGAGGGAATGGTACTGTTTGATACACGTGTGAAAGGAAAGTTGGAGAAAAGAGGATTGCGGGTTGAGATTTGAGATATGAAGTGAAATACTTAAATGTATGGAAATTTTTCTTTAATATTATTTTAAAACATAGATATATAAAAAGTATGGGGGTAAGAAAAAGAAAGAGTTAAAAAAATTAACTGAATGGATAAAAAATTGAAAATGTGCTTTGTCTAGTGCATGAGAAAGAAAACTTTCCAGTCAAGTCGTCACACATTTTATATACTACATACACATTATAATGATTATAATGTAATTTGCATAAAAAATTATTAACGTGCTGTACATAAATATACTTAAGTCCGTATTACTGTCAATTGTACCGATAAAATATATATTAAAGCAAAGTTATGAAATAAAAATACATAGTATTAAACAACTTATTGATTTCTTTGATAAGCGATAAGTAAGATGAAGATGAGAGAATATTTAAGCAGCATAAAATGCATGATAGTCCCTATATGTTTCAAAAATGCATACGAAATTATATACATATAATTGCTATCAAATCTGTTTATGAAAAACTGGATCGCTACATGAAATGTCGAGGTTACTTAATTAAAATAGTAAGTAACTGGCCGAGAACTGTAAGTGGGCGAAATGGGATGCATAAACTAAAAATCATGTGAATGAGTAAGGACAAAATTATGCATTGCATATTGCATTGAGTAAGAAATTCGAAATGAGAACTTTGATTTTGAAATACGATTATTAACTTTATGCATAGCTGGAAGATTTAATTTACGCATATGCAGTATATTGTAGTACATCATACATTATGGACACAAGCAATTACAGTCGTAAATTAATTGGAAGTATTAAAGAGAAACACCAAGTCTGTGCCAATGTCATTTTCATGATCCTTTTAATTTATGCCTAGGATCATTCAAGGGCAAGGACATCGCAGCACTTAAAGGAAAATGTACAATGTACGTACAATGTACGGCATACAAACATATCCTTTCATAAGATACGTTGTGTGCCAGTCAGTATATGAGTATATGTCCTATAAGAGGTAATCTACTTTCCAGAATATGCATGTACGCCTCTCAAACCATTATACTGTAATCATGGTCGTCATATTTAGAATCCACTCCAGGATAGTGTATTTACATGCAAAAAACATTACCAGCAAACCGCAAAGTCCTAAAAAAGGGCATGAAGACTACCAGAACAAGACAGATATCTGCATATTGAAAGGCAAGTTTAAATGAATGGGTGACTGCATTGCATGATGGCACATGGCATAATCCAGAAGAGATCTCCATCTCACCCACACAGCTTAGGTTTTATATGCTTTCATGTACTACTCTTTACATAGCGCCTCAATCAGAGAGATGCAATTTGTAGTACTCCTGTTCTCTGAGTGCTGATACGCAACTGATAAAGAGAGATCCAATTTGATATGATCCAAAACACATCACGAATTTGTACTTCACCTCATCTAACACAACCAAACCACATAGCATACACATACCTTTGCCATGTAATAAACTGGAATGGATATGCGGTAGCCAAGTAGCAAAACTGCTATAATCATATCATCATGATCGTAATCACCAGCATTAAATGGACGCTCTTCTCTCCACTAATCGAAAGCAATTCATTCACGCATCTATCGCCTTCCTGGTCATGATCATCATCGCGAGATCATGATCAAAAACTACATACCGCAATTGCAATATACATAATATACTCCATACTCTTTTTCCCTTCACTGTGTTAAAAAAAGACTTTCCATTGATGCATTATGTAGAATACATAAGACAGAAATTGACTCCACATCTGCTCTATGCAACCGTATCGGTCTCTCTGTTTGCGGTGCACAACAGAGAAAACACATTTTTCTTTTATAATATTGCTTCCCATGTTATTTTCAGCCGCTCTGCCATTTTCCACTATTTCAACCACTTTATATTTTTTAAAAGAGAGAGTTAGTTTAAATCCAAAGCAAGCGTACATATCTATGAAGAAGTAAGGGATAGCAAATTGAATAAAGTGGTGGTGGTGGTGGTTCTGGAATGAAAAATTGGAGATGAAAGAGCAAAAGATGAAGATGTAGACCAGTGGTGGACACGAACAAAATAGAGAGATGTACTGATTTACTGATTTTAAATTATAATACTACACTCTCTAGTTTTAACCCTATCTAAAAACAACCTTAAAAATCCGAAAAGCAACTGATTAAATGAGTATATTACTAGAATGGCTAAGGTTATAATAATTACATATAAATAGAGATAAAGTTCAAGATAGAATGAATGAACGAAGGTATGTATGTTACCATTTACCATACATACATACATAGCATGCGTGGATTCAGTATACAATCCAAATCTCACCAAAAAATTAAAGGATTCAGTCGAGATTCATTTTATTTTCGTGCCAATAATAATAAGATAATGTAATCATGCGTGCTTTTAGGTAGGTAATTCCCTATGTATTAGTTAATAAAATACCTGCTGTATTGTTATGATTGAGTTGCATGTGTGACTGTGAGTAAAAGAAAAGAAGACACACTCACACATGTGATATGGATAAATATATAGAGGAATGTTCTGATTGTGAGAATGATGATGATTGCTTATTGCCGTGCCGCAATAACACAGAAGAACAGGCAAAAGAAGAAAAGATTTCATTTCATCCCGTGTGTCTCGCCTGTCTCACTCACTCACTCCGACCATATTATTCCACTCCATGCCATACGTAAGGACATTCATACATTATACATATGCCATACAAAATATCCGTATTCTATTCTTTTAATTCCTCGTGCTATTCTATTCATTTTATAGCAAATGTGTGAACCAGAGCTACTTCTGCTCAATGCTCAGAAAGTGTTCATGTGCAAGAAAGGACGAAGAGAGGAGAGCAAAAGAGTTCAAAAGCGGTTCAGTTCAGACATATATAACTTGTTATTATAGCGTATCGACCATTCCCCTGCCTTTTTATCCATAAGTATACAATACACACACAAGAAGAGATCTCTTCTCCATTACATCGACACTATACATATATACAACGTTATACTATATTGTAGGTCTACTTGCGCATATATGAGAGATGCTCTTGTGGAAATTCACCTCTCTTTTTCATCTCATCTCCATCTTCATGTTTGAATACATATACCTATGCACCACAGTCGTCATATTATACACATTTGATGCCGTCACAATCACAACATGGGTTTCCCTCATCTCATCCGTATGTGTACTTTTTTAAAATCTTTAATACGTATGCAATGCGTGTCATGCCATGCAAGTAAATAGGAGCAAAGAATGTCTATACAAATTTTAGGCATCTGCCATATTATATGTACCTACAGCCTACGTATGCACATTAACACACCAGTAGCCCTTGAAAAATACCTACAATATTTTCTTGCTACTTCTACTACTCATCATATAATATTACTTCCCTTTTTATAAAAAAGAGAAAGACAGCAAAGCTCAAGACTCCAGTACAAAAGACGAAGGGAAGCAAGAAACAATATATAGCTCTCACTCTTCTTGTTGCTGTTTTTGATAGTCATCCTATAATACCTAAAATTATACCTACAACACTATACCCTTTTGGAAGAGATCCTACAAAATTACACAGTATTATTTCCTCCACATAAAGAAACTACTCCATCTTATGTATTTATACTGCAGAAGGGTGAATGTGTCGGACCATGCACAGTCTAAATTCATGGAATAAAAGGAACAGTCCGTCGTGTGTATGTGCTCTTATCATGAATGTACGGTTTATACCCCTTTAAAATACTATATCCGTATCTCTCTCTCTCATTCTCCTCTGCATTTTACATGGAACAAGTTGAAGCCAAAGAGGAAGTGACTCTCTCTCCATCCATTTTCACTGCTTTTCTCTCATTTCTCGGAGAATGAGCAGTATAACAGGAGGAGTGCATATCGTGCTCGTATCATTATCGTGTGTAGCCACCGACTGCCACATACCGCCACCAACAAAAAAAAACATTCTGAATCCATACATACCTCCCTTTTCTTATAACCCAAGTTCCCATAGTCCTCTGTACTCAAAACTAGCAGGATCACAGAGGAACACTGTGACTTGTTGTCTGCAAGTTAAAAACTTGGAAACTCTTCTCCTCAGAGAACTTGAAAGACCAAAAGGAGTATACACCTCCAAGCCTCCAACTTCTCAGTTCAACGTTCCAACTTGCAAAATTATAGTAGCCTTACTTCATATATATACCTTTATGTATACCTATGTTGTTGGACCAGTGGCAATAGCATAATATCCTTTCTTACTCATCATATATCCCATATACACACACAACACTGTTTTTTAGTATGTGTGTGTAAGAGTAGAGGAAGAGAATCAATAACTCTCCTTTCCAAAAAGTCTTCGTATACACAAACCATATATACCCAAAAACTACTGAGGAGTAGTAGGAGAGTAGCAGCAGTCAACTTTTGCTTTTGATGCCAGTCGCAAGTATGGCGTTCCACCGGGAACTTGTACCACGGTATTGGAGCACTATACAATTCTTATGGGATTGATTTAAAATACAATCATCATAGGCAGTGTTGTTGTTGGTCACAATTATTATTGTGGGGAAGACAAATGGGCAATGGTCGTAAATATAACTGTTATTAGTTTATCGACACCATCGGTATAGTACTTTTGGGGTGCTCTGTCAACTCATCGAAAATAAGAAATACCTAAAAGCGTGTGTTAGTTGTGCGTGAGTGCTTTTAAGGTGCATTTACTCCATCGATAAGTTTTAGATTGACAGATGAGTCGATGAGAATTATCGATTTTGTTGTAAATTACAGTGATAAAATAACTGTTAACGAGTGAGTGAATTTTTTAAGGAAAAAAGTAAACAAGTGATTCTTTTTTGGGAGATTCTCTTTGCCTCTTGAGCTTCGGAAAAAGAGTCAAGTGTTTGCGTTCGAAAGTCCCCTTGGGATTCACACTGCATTGGTTTTATTTTGTTGGGAGGAGATATATTGGTATTTTGCATCTGATCTGCATTTGACGGGAGTGTATTATTATGTTACTGGTTTGGTTGGGATTAGAATGGAGTTTGGAATTGAGTCAAAAGTGAGGACATCTAAATATCTTGGCTTTAAAATTAAAAAGTGAATTTGAAGAGGAGGAGAAGGCAAAGAATTTTTTAAAGTGAACAAGTAAAAAAGCAAGTGAGTGTTTATTTATTTGTTTTGTTTGTACTAACTAAAATAGCATATCAGCTGGTGACAAACAATTTGTTCGGAGAAAGCGTTTTCGAACAGTTTTTATCGGAGGATTTTATTGTGCTCAAGAGGATATATAAATCAGGCGGAAAGGTGAGTTATTTTTCGGAATTTATAAAACAGAGTTAATTTGATTTGAGGTACCAAGGCCGAGAACAAAGCAAATGCATGATTGGCCAATCGGCTTGGTAGGATGAGTGTTTCAGAATAAAATAGAGATTATGTGGAGGAATATGTTGGAGGGTATAACCTTCACCTTTTTAAAATGAACTCATTTATTCTTGTCCAATTTCCTTTACCGACCTTTACTACATACGTGGTTTTGCTATAGTCTTCATGTCTCTAGTTAATTATGAATGAACCAACGGATTTTCGTACAAAGAGCTTGGGAAAGAGAATAGTAGCCTCAAGGACAGGAAATTCTCTGGAGACGGTGGAGGAGATGACCCTGGCTGAAGCTAATAACAGAAAGCTAATTTCATGAAACTGAAATGAATCCTTAAATCATTTATAAGTGCTCCAGTGGCACAAATTAGATTGCTTTGATGCATAGCTAGCATAATGTGGGGAAGGCAGTTGTAATTAAAAAAGTGTGTCATAATTGTCATACGATGCATGACGTTATCAATTTCTCGGAAGGCTGAAAAATAGAATGTATCCTTGCATTGTTATACCTAAATATCTTATCGAGTGTGAATGTGAATGGCATTTAAAGGATTGCTCGTGTTTGGCAAAGATTTCCTTTCCTTTTAAACTAAAAGTTGAGTTAGGATAGTGAGGACATTTAAATAACGTTTTTATCACTTTAATCCTCCCACTCTAAAAAATCATACCAATATCCGGTTTGACACTTTAGGATAGTGTAACGTCAGCCTAGCATGAATAACGTTTAAATTTGACATTACAATCAAGCAAGTGTCAATGATAACTCGGTTCTCAGAATAAACTCCTCTACACAATTTTTTTGCAGATCACTTGAACCATTTTTCTGTGTATTTGAAGCAACTTGGTAAATGGTACTCTTCACCGGTGACATCATCAAGTTTGTCACACAAGAAGATCATCGTTAATGCATCAGTAAACTTGATATTCTCGTCTTCTGTTGCGGTTTGGGTGACAACTTGGGACAAGCTTGATTCATCTTCTCCAGCTTTTATTTCATCTTCCAGACGAGCAGATCAAAGTCGTCGACGAAACCACATTAAAAATCAAAAGAGTCTTTTACTTATTTCATATCAGCATCTTCTTCACGGCATCATCCCTCTTGCCATTTAAATATTCATCTAGTTTATACAGAGGAGTGAGTGAAGTGAGTATTGTGGTGAATCTTAATTAGTGGTCCAATTATAATATTTGCAATATTGCGCGTGTGTGTTCTTTTTATAAAGTGACAGCAAGTTAGCCCATAAAGTCATAACTCTGTATGACTGAAAATACTGAAAAGGAGGGGATTAAAAGTTAGTCAGATTTAGCTAAAAGTTTTCTGGTGTTCTATTCCATCTTATGCGTACGTGATCTTTGTTCATTTTATCTCGGTCATTGTCGTGTTTCAGGTGTTCCTTTTTCAAAATTTAAATATAGAAATAATCTTTTCCAGTTTTCCGCTGCCAAAAGATAGGCAGACGCTCTTTCTATTCGTCCTGCTTCTATTGTAATAACCCTATCCTTGGTGAAGAAGATATATTGATACATTAGGTAGGCGCTTTTGTATTGATTGAGATCCAGAGCAGCTGCTAAGTAGAAATTGTCGTACTTTTTGTAGTACTGTAATAATAATCACTTGAAGTTCAGAGAAGAATTGAAGAAGCACTCAACAACAAAACTCAACCAAAAATGGCCCCAACAACAAGACTGTTCTACTTTCTTCTGGTCACACTTCTTTGTCTGGCTCATTCAGCCCGAGGAGTCGGGGACGACGTAAGTCAAAATCTTTTTTCATGCTATATACATTTTAGGTTTCCTTATATTGGAGTAATTAATCAATTATATTGCTAGCTAAAGCCATGATAAATTAGGTGAATACGGAAACGCAGGTATTACATTAGTTTCATTGCTTTCCATGATGACAATGAATAGAGCCTTGTGATTCTTGGAATTGTCTGAGTTGTAATATTTCTTGCGATTTGCTGCCTATGAACTTCATACATACTGGTATTTTTGATATTCATAGTTCATATGACCAGCATATTTCACAACGTTTAAGGTTTTCATGTCAAGAAATCTTCAAGCACAACCTGCAAGTAGTCCTGTAACTGTTCATTAGCGTCATGTTTGTAACTTTAACCTCCATGAAGCATTTAGGGATTTTAGGGTGCATAATTTTTGTAAGATGTTATAATTCATCTTGGATTTTTTAAGAAATTGAACGTAGTACATATGTACTCAGCAAATGTGACAGTTGGTTAGGTATTGGTATATGAATGAATCATATTTTTAGTAGTGTTATCATTAGCAAACATATACATACCTATTTATATAATAGAAGGCGTAAACACATATGTGAATCATATGACAAATCCATAAATATCGGTATTATCCTGTCACCACACGAGACGCTGAATGTACATAAATAAAGCAAATTAATGTGTATTCGTGTGAGACCTGTGACTTCTTCTTTTCTGCTTAACTTTCGTCTTCAAAAGCATCAGTTTAGTTATCTTATATTGCACACAGGTCACCAAAAATGTACATGTACGATATTAGTATCTCTTTTACAGCCAAGCAAAACGTTGAGATTGTCAGCTCCCTTCAGTTAAATGTACAAAGTACAAGTGACTTTTATTATTACTCACTACTGAAGAACATTTGAAAAAGGAAGTCATTCATGATGTTGTTGTTTGTCAGCATTCCTTCTACAGACAGTGGAGTCACGATTACATTACGATGCTGATTTGATGAATAATAAAAAAAATTGAGAATAAGATTTTGATTATTTGCAAAGAGCCAGCCAAATAAAAAAGAGGGTGATGGGTGATAATAAAAGAAACAAGTTGAGATATTAAAAAGGATGGATGACCATGACTGATGAGAGTCGAATGAGCCATCATGTCCAACATCGTCTTTAAATACACGACACACATGACAATAACGTTGTTTATATCATAGCCAAATTATCATCATCACAGTTAATCATTCATCATTATCCATCTTTTTTCTCCTATGTAAAACTCTTGTCACTTGGTTTTTGTCGTCTTGATATAATTCTTGCAACATTTTCCCCACTCGTCTTCTTGTTTGCTCTTCTTGTTTTTCTCATCAAGAAGTGATTATGAGGACAAGACGAAGACGACGTATCCTGTACACTCAGTAGAGTGAAGTAGTTGACACTTCAGCTTCATTCTTGTTTTCTTCATGGTAATACTAATGAAATGGCTAATTCAGTCAGATGGAAAGTGACTCTTACTGCTGCTGAGCAAGACGAAAAAGGATGGAGAGAAGGAAAGGGAATAAAATGTTAGGCATTTTCATCTAAAGTAAAAATCAGAGCATGGACGGAGGACGACCAGAAGAAGAAGCGAACGACAACGTGAGTTTCGCAGAAGAGTTTAAGAGCGCTCTGGCTCTCTGCTTCTGTACATGATATCGCACTACATTATGCTCCATAAAGTAATTGACAAGCATTTTGGCTTCAGGCCAGATACAACATAAGATCCCATATAGCCTAAGTCTAAACCATCCGTTTTCATCTAAAACAAATGTGTATATGGATAAGGGAAAGGAGTATTGAGTAAAATAAAACTATAAAAGTGAAGTGGATGGATGGAGCAGTAGCACTATAGTTTAATGTGCATGTGATGATGATAATGATAGTTATGCACTTACAGACTATTATTTAGCTACTTTTATTTTAGCAATCTGCACATTCTCAAAAAATTAAACTGCCAACTGTCTCTCTGTTAGTATTTGACAGTACAGCGAATCCGATCTCTTCCATGTCTGGATTTAAGCATAATATTTTGTGTTGAGACTTTACTCACACTCTAAGCAGATTATAAATACTAAGTGACTGACTTTGACTAGCATTATATCATTAGGCGCAGTGCATTTTAGTAGTGACGATATGCAGACGTTGAATATAGGTAAGTACAACCTGTGTGCGATATGGCTTTCTCTACGTACCTTTCTGCAGAAAATAAGCTCTAGTTTTTCTTTCGAAGGATGATTTTGGATTGGAAATGTTATCATTGTACACATGATATTATCCTTATCAAATATCACGTAAGAGTCAACATAGTGGCGTATGTCGTATGTGTCATTTGATGTTTTTTGAAGACGTGACAAATCCATTTTCCCTAGGACGGTGATATTTTTTTACACATTGGTTTTTTGTTTATATCGAGCATATAATGAAAATGTAAGCAAAAATAACGGCGCATCACATCCCATCACTGTCACAGTATCAAATAGCATTAGCATCACGGGAAATGTTACAACTTTTTAGTGTATTATTTCTGGGCCTGCTTAAGGCGTAATGCTATGAAAGAGGATTCAGCAGATGAAGGATTCTCTAAACAATTTTTGCATCATGGGTTTCCAAGAATATCAAAATATGAGCGTTCATCACAAAAAATGTCGCATCATGTAGTGAGTGCAGCGCTTGAATGGATTATGTATTTGCAGCCTAGAATTCCCTGACTGAGAGTTGGGAGTCGAGTCGTTGTACGAAAAACGCCTTGCCTATTTTTATTACACGACGAAGCATTCGTAATAATCTGTAGATTCAAGTGTTTCCTTTTCAAGGCAAAACATATATGGAGGAGACGAGACGGAATGATGAAAATGGAATTTGACGATCAAGCGATACATATGAAGTTGATGTTGATGGCAGTACATAATGAAAAAACTCTTCAAACAAAAATTCTGCAATTTTTTACTTATTGGGGAGTCTAGCAGTATAAAAGTCGAATGTGAGGATGGATGGTGTGAATCAAGTAAAAACGGCGTTATGATGGCAGTCAATTGATTTTAGCAACAACGTGACATTTCGTGATTTTCTCAGTTGCGAATTTTTGGAAGCTGAAGATGATATGGGAAGTGAATACTTCTTTTTATTCTTTTATTACGAACAAGTTTTGACGTAATATGATTTGATTACTTTATGTCATTGGAAGGAAAGAGATGAAATATCTAAGAAGTGAAAAAATAACTTTTAGACGCTATTTACTTCTCAGTCTCTCATGCCTTGACTCGTCTGAGTCTAGTACTAATGGAATGAACATGGAAGGATTTTGTTTTCAAAGAAAATCTGATTATTGTCGCGTCTTAATAAATCAGTGTGTTTAGTTGTATAGGTATATATTTGTACATTACGTAAGCCATTAAAAATACAATGATAAGGTTTCCAGACAAAAAGTCTACTGCATCCAATGACATTAAATAAAGGAAATGGTAAAGATACAGAAGAATTCATAGTAATTAAGAAAGAACAAAACGCAGACAAGTGAAAATAGACTCTTTTTTATTCATTATTATTAGTCTTGGGAAAAAATAATATTTGCTTTATGGTGTAATATCCAGAAGCTGCAGTAGAGGAAAATGTATTTTTATTAACTTAGCAAGTACATTAATAAAGTGGTGATGTGATGATGCAGCAAAGGAACTGCTAACAAAATCACGTCACACGGCAAGTACTTTTGCATATTTGCTTATTTTACAGCCCTATCTATCACATCATCAGTCCCATCTCATGGTCATAAAATTTACCATCGCTGTTATATTATTATTGGCATAGTAGAGATTTTTTTCGGGGAACTAAAGAAGTGATAATATTGATTGGAGCAAGTTCTACAAATATACATACGTACTAGAAGTGAAAATACCATTTCACACTTGGAAATATTATCTCTGCAAACTTGTCTTATGTACATATATATGCATAGGGCTTACACGAAATATTGCGTATTGGAATTTTCTTCATTCATGCGTATGATATGACTGATAATGTAATTTGCAAATAGTGATGCATACGATGAGAGCTGTTAATATAATTTCCAACTCTACGGCTTCAGAGTTTCCTTGTTCCTCTCTGTGTTTTCCGTAGGTTGGTGGGTTTTCTAGTGTCAGAGCAGAGGAAAGAAGTAGCATGGTAAATAAATAAAAAATGGCAAGAAAAGATATTAACCAAGGTCGTATATTGCTTATGCCGTGTATAAAAGCAAGTGAGGAATTAGTGGAAAAGCTTATTTATTGTTTGGGAAGTTCCATTTTATGATCCTTGATGCGTCTCATCATATAATTTGTTATTAGTTTTCGTCCTGTTCAACTTTCGTGTTCCACGTAAAGTTGGAACGGAGACAAGTTTTCCACAAGATAACATGTTTAAATATCGTGAGAAACTAGGTCTAGCGTTAGCCAGGTTCTGGATGGCTTATATCGATGGAAAATGATCCACCTGTCTTTATGTAAAGTTGTGTATATTATTCACATTTTGGCCTGTGTATGTGTATTTAATTACAGCAATTACCAAGATGATAGATCTTGGATATCTTTCATGACAGGAGTCAGGATTCGGGTCGCCTGGCATGATATTATTCCAGCCACAACCATTACATGTATGTATATTATTGGCTGCGAATTTGTTTTTATTGCGCAACATCATGACACACAGATGCTTTTAGTTCACGAAATTAATTTCGCCTCAAATGTATCTTGTATCTTCATATATCAAAGGATCTCAATTACATGCACTAACACGACTGTGTTGCTTAAAGTTTGGTCAACAAAGTCCTAAAATCTATTTTGATTTATTCATTTTCATGGACTTTGAAATAGTGTAACATTTAGTTAGTCCAAGTTCCAAGATTTAGCTGATTTGCAGTTTTCCTGTATCGAGCATGATGTTTCATTAGTATTAAAACTCATAACAAAGCAGACATGCCACAAATGATGTCACCCGTATGTGTCCAAACTCAAGTTTTAAATTGGTTCTTTGTTTAATCTCCATAAAGTCCTCAGTCTCAATTAATGCCTGTGTGAATATCATATGAATATCAATTAAATTGTCTTTTTGTCCTTTGTAATCAGTGAATCATGATCGCTCCAAGCTAAATTCAGATCATACAATGCAAATGTGCCTCACCCTGATTTTATTTATACCTTTACAATCACATCGACATGATAGCTTCGTTGTTTTCTATCCCACTGATTGACTGTTGGAATGAAGATCGCACAAGTAGGCAATGCATATGATATGATATAATTACGTGATAAATTCTTCTATTCAATTTAAGCCTCATAATTACAAGCTACAAGCTGCTCGCTGATCAAATCATCGTCATAATCGTGCCACTGCGGACTAAAAGTAACCACTTCGTCCCATCCCATTGCAAAAAATAAAGTCAGCCGCATTCATTAAACTTGCTTTTGTATAGGCATATGGGCATCATCGCATTTTGAATGTCAGCCAGAATGGGTTGTTGCAGAATGGTTGTTGTGTTGTGGTTTCATGAATGAATTAGGACATTGTTTTTGGCAAGAGCAAAAGATGAGAGAAGAGAGGAAGGGTGTTACCGATATTTCTGTCTTGTTGTGTTTTAAATAGCCTGATTTTGTATATATTCGGAATATAAATTGACTAAACAACCTGCCAAGAGTGTTTTACCATCAACATATCCACACTGAAACTAAAGTAAAGGCGCATAGAAAATTGCCAGGAGCACTTGTAAAGTCCTATAAACAAGTAACAATAGTCCTTCATTTGTAATATTCTTAAGGCGGGTGTATTGCATTATCTATAGTATACTATATATATAAAGACGTTTAAAAAGTCAGAATTTAAATTATGCATAAAATACTGAAGATCTTGATGATGTTGATGATGATGATGATGAAGCCTAAAATGGATTTTGTTAATCTCTGGTGTATAACACATGTTCGTAGTCTAGAGCTTCTGCTTTTAATCGACCCCTTTACTCCTCCACATCATCTTTATAAAACTCATGGTAATTACAATCATTTTCGGTAATGATAATGTCCAGAGTTTATATACAGAGCAGAGCTTCAAGAAGGAGATTACGAACTTAAAGCTTCGCAACAACTCTACTTTTTTGCAAGAAAGTCAAAATGGGAGATAAAACGGGATGATGTGATGCGATAAGGATGGTGGGATGTTCTTTTTAAAAATTATTTATGAATTTAGCGTACCTAAATCCAATTATTAAGTATGGTACCTATAGACATACGTGCACGTAATAAAGTACATAATAGCATAACCCTTTTGGCTTGCCTTTGCATGCTCCTTGGAAAGAATTTTCCCACTCCCCCCATCATACAGATGGCAGACATTATATAGAATGGTTCACTGGAATTTTTGGAGTGATGACCTCATTCGTAGCATAGCATGACTTATATGATATGAGTCGAGTGAATCATAAGAAATAATTCTGGTTTGGTGTGTGGTTGTTTTGGTCGAAATACGTTTAAAAGTAATCTAATCTTGTGTGGTTTAGTTGGTTTTTAACTTGATGAATGAAAACCTATCTTGGGCATTGAGGTTCTTGAATGAATAGGGCTTAAACAAGCGCAGTGCAATAATAAAATCCATCTCTTCGTTTTTCGTACATTCTATTCTTCATGTATTGGCATTATTAAAGACATGTAGACGTACGTCATGCGTCATCGTCACGAAAAAAGTTTCTGTACCTAGTAGCAGAAGCAGTACACACTAAAGTTAATACCCAGCGCACCGCATGGACGATACTCCGGAGACTATGAAAGTTTTGTCTGTTTATTGCAGTTTGAGCAGTTCAGAGAGAACAAAAACAAGATGATGATTATTATGGTGATGGTAATGATTACAATAGAAGCCAGTTAAGTTGAAGAAGAAGCGTTATATCATATACACAGGAATTTCAAGGGTGTCTGTTGTTTGCTGGTAGCAGAAGCAGTACACACTAAAGTTAATACCCAGCGCACCGCATGGACGATACTCCGGAGACTATGAAAGTTTTGTCTGTTTATTGCAGTTTGAGCAGTTCAGAGAGAACATTTGTAAAAATTCTAAACTAGATCTCTTTATGCTTGCTCGGCTTCATCATCCAGGATAAAATGGTACAACATGGTGCAATATCTAGGGTACGTATGACATGGTCTGGTCTAGGTATGGTATGGTATGGTATTCCACTTAATCGCATTAAATTATAAGGCATTATGGTCTTCTCATTGGGTACCTATGCCGTTGGCTTCTTCATTGTATCATAACATGGCAATGGCAAATATCTGGCAAAACAAGATGATGATTATTATGGTGATGGTAATGATTACAATAGAAGCCAGTTAAGTTGAAGAAGAAGCGTTATATCATATACACAGGAATTTCAAGGGTGTCTGTTGTTTGCTGGTAATTATTGTGTCTACGTGGAAAAACTGCTATTCGTAGTGACGCAAGTCAACTCAAATCATTCTAAATACCATGAAACTGTTATGCACATGACGTATGGAACAATTTATTTCACCTGTGCCTACCTGAACCAAACCTACTTCTGGCTATCGCCGTTTAAAGATAAAATATATTGCATATTTTAATCTGTACACTATGGTGCATAGTTTGTTCAACAGGAAGTATGGAATGCGAAGGAGCAATATATTTTTTTCCAATTTACTTAATATCATGTGTTTAATGTGGGGTGATCATGTTTTATGTGATTTTACGTGCATACATGTAAGCAAATGTAATTTAATGTATTATCACACACAACAGGAAAACATCGTAAAAAGAGAAAATTATTGCGTGATCGTTTGTTTAAGGTACAGTACTTGTTACTTACAACTTTATGGATTAAATTAACTCATGATCAGTTCATCTTTTACCTTTCTTGTAGTGTTTGCATTATAATAGTACAAACATTCTATTTTAAGATTGGTATTTTGAAGGGAAGGGAATGAAGATGGAATTGTTTTTCTAGGTTGAAGTACTAAAGTTATTGTTATTATTTACAATTTACGACGTGAGAAGGAAAGCGAGAAAGATGGTGTAATATGGCGTGGCACTCGATTGCCCATGACATGATTCTGTTTTTTATTTTCCTTCTTCCCTTTTTGTTGTTACTCTTTTGTATTGTTATGAAGAAAAAAGCAATAAGAAAAGTAGACAACGTAATAAATAATTTCTTCTCGGGTTTTTAACGGTTTAATGTTGAAACTTGTATATACACACATCAATATAATACCATTGCATTTCCCATTCGATTTTTTTTGTATTCGGGATGAGTTTTACTTGTAAAAAATGATGCGTATTATAAAAATAATAATAGGAATTCCTGCATGGAATAAAAATGGTAAATGGGGATTTGCTGTTTTTTTTGAAGTACTCAAGAAATAGGGAACATTATATGTTTATTGTATGTATACTTATATATGAGAGTGGTTCTTGAGACCGTTGCACTTTTTGTTGTTGTGTTCTGGTAAATAAAAAGGGAAGACTTATAAAAAAATGCATGCGAAGTGAAGATGAGTAAAACTCGGCTCCTCTCGAAATTTTCTTGGTAATATGTTATGTATCGGCACTGCCAGAGTGGCTAAAGACAACAAGAGTCTTCAACACACACTCCCTAATTTGTAATACATCGTCTGAGCAGAGTCAGTCAGTCGGTCGATGGACTGACTGATGGACTTCAGTAAACTTTTTATGGCATGACATGTCTAGGCATATATAACATATATGTAACTTGGAAATCAAATGAACAAAAAGAGTAAAACATGGGAACTTTTTTGAGTACTCGTTTTTTCTATACACAAAGAAAAAAAAGGACCACGGACTTAAAAACCATGAAGAATGAATATGTACAAGACGGTTACTCTTTTTTCCAAACGATCCGCAGAAGAGCCCTAGAGGCTTGCAATGTGTATGACATGCCTATATGTACAGCTACATTATGTACTGTGTACATATTGTAAATGCCCAAGTTTTGCTGAAACAGGAAGGAAAAGATGCATGAATCATCATGATGGAAGCTGGCGGTGCTATGGTAGGCAAAAAACAGCTCACACAAGTATAAAGACATATCATGCAGGTTCCTTAGCAGGTCTTGCTCACTGGAGAATGGAATGGAATTCTATCTAGGCTACGTGTTACGTTAAGTGTTTGTTGGTTTGCTTATGTCCGTGTGCATTATTTACAAAGCGTCCGCATTGCTGCTGTTTCTCCAGTTATCTCCCTGTTTTTAATATAAGCATGTATGTTTCATCATTTGGGATGCTTGTAAGAAGTTTCAGAGAAGTTACAAGGTACATTTTTCTTGCTTGTTGGTATGAAAGACGGGGAAATTCTTTTTTTAAGTTGACTATACACTTTGCTTACCTCATCTTATCTTCTTTTTTATTTACATGATGAGGTGGTATGCTATAGCGCAGCAGTTTTTACTCACGGCTGCATTCCCTCTCATCTCATCCTCCGCTTGATCACTTGAGTACACAGAGAACGAGAAAAAATCATCACAAAGGCACAGGCATAATACATGGAGGCAAGAAAACTATCTGTTTCTTAGGATTGGGCTTCTCATCTTATGAGTAAATTGTGTGTTGTGTTAAGTTATGTATATGTAATATGCCTTATGCACACATACGGATAATGCATTATTATTATTATACAGCATGAAACGAAGTTGAAAAAACGGGATAATATTATGACGATAATATAAAAGGACGCTTATGCTGGAGAGGTTGAATTCTTCCTTCCACAGAGTGAAAAAACGGTATTTACTGCAGAGCAGAGGTTACAAAGTTGGCCTGGCTTATTTTGGCTGGATTGCTTTTTTCCACCTGGTTCACTGTTGTGTACCACCGGGGAAGAATTGGGATAAAAAAGGGAAGAAGAAGGGAATCAAAGAAAAACAAGAAGAGAGCAGATGTTGATGTGGTGCTCTGTTCTTGTAGTAATAAGGCATCCCATCTATCGCCTGCTGAACTCATATTTTTTAAAAAGTTGTCATGTACATATGGAGGTATTATGCGAGGCGATGTTTTTATTAAAAATGGAAGGCGTGTGCTTTTGTCGGATAAAAAAGGTATTTGCTTATTACAATAGTTTTTTATATGAAAATGCATTCATGTGAGGTAAAGTATTTAATGGGATAGGAACCTGGTAACAGGCATAAGCGTTTTAATCTCTGATGTTGGATGGAAATTGAAGTGCTTAGTGGACCGCAAAACCGTTTGGTTCTGGTTTATTTCGATGTTCTAGTTATAAACATCGGTACCTCAAGAGATAAAGGTTAAATTGGTCCACTAGTCAAAGGTCGTCGTCACTAGTCGACATTCTTCCTCAGACCTCCCCTACTCAGATTCGGAGGAAACGTAAATTTACCTACGCCGATGTATGCCAATTTGCTTTGTGTATTGTATTTTATAGCGTTGCTTTCTGTTTTCTTTTTTGCAATTATTATTTGACTAATAAAAAATGACTGCTGGAATATTCCCAACATGCATATTAAAATTCTCATCAAACCATATATTACATTGAGCCATGAACAAGTACTTTTCTTACAAAGCCCAGGATGAATCCTTTGATCTTAGACACGCAATTCAGGTTGATTTGATGAATAAAAGGTGCTGCAAATAATGGTGTATCTCCCTGCTATGATTGTGAAAAGGAAGCCTCAAACGAAGTAAAAAACTTTTGTTTTGTTTTCCAGCAACTCTCCAAAAACTTTTTCTTTTCATTATTCTTCTTTTTGTGTATAATACATACATTACACATTCAGCCACAACACATAACTCTTCTTGTGTGCCACATATGTTTGCATTATTGTTTGTTCCGTTTGAGATTTTCTTTGTGATATTTATATACATAGCTATAAACATTGTATAACGTTGAGTAATGATATGTGAACGGAAGGAAAGGGAAAATTATTGTTCAATGTTTGTTTCTTTTTTTAAATGAAAGTTTTGTGGTAATAGTAGTGGTGGGGGTCCTCTATATCCAATATGGTACTGGTTTTTTATGTATACTTTTAATGTTGTTTATGGGCTGCTCTTCTTTTGTCAGCTAATATGTACATACTTCCACTGTTTTCATGGACGAGTGTTATTGCCCTTGATAGTCGGCTCCCTTGAGTGGATGAATTATTGAGAAGCTAGGAGCTCCAAAAGGAAGAAAAGGCGCATTGGAGTCCATACATCTTTTTTTACCTGGATTCCTATTCTTTTATTGTGGCTCCGTATATTTTAAGTTGAGGAGGTGCCCGAGTGTGTGTACATATATCTGTATACTACTAGAACACGGCTCATTTTCTATTCGGTTTCCTCTGTCGGTTTACTTCTGTAAACATATGTGAATGTATGAATGTATGTATATATATGTCTCAAAGAAACATGGAAAATGCACATGTGGCGATTATGATCGTATTCTTGTGTGTTTGTAGTTTGTAGTTGTAGTTGTGTAAGTGAGCTGCTGGATACACACATTGTACATATGTATCAGAAGACATGAACTTTATACATTGCAACATGCTACACATTCATTACACTATAATATATCAGATCATAACATGAATTTCTCAACAGTTTTTCCTTCTTACCTTTTTAGAAAGAACGGCTGAGCACACAAGAGAGAGCCGTCATCATGATTATTATTACCACCACCCAATAAGATCTCAACAGTCTAAGCTTATATTATAATGTGTGCTGCTGACGACGGATGCCGGTGTAGACACAAAAGGCGAAACTGGGATTTTCATTTTTGTAGCATGGGCTGGCAAAAGGTTGAAGAGTTTTTAAAGAAAAGTGAGTTCAAATGAAAAAGGTACGGCAGGTCCATACCGTCACCACCTTCGTCATATTATTCATCATCATCGTCACCTTCATCCATCATTGAATTTCTTTGTAGTAACGTGCATCATGCATAGCATACATTTCTTGAAAACTAATAGAAATGACTATGGACTATGGACGAATGATGTTAAAAGTTTCTTCGGTGTACCTTTTAAAGGTGTTTGTACAAGAAAGGTACAGAGATAATAATTTCTTAGGAAGTTTGTAATAAGGTATTATAGGGCACTTACTTAGTTGGGAAATAAAAGTAAGGTGATGTGATGGTGGAGGTACAATGAACTGCGGCTTGTTGTAAAAAGGGATCAATAATTGGGATACTAATGATATGCTACAATGCGACTACTACTTCTACTTACTCTGACTCAATAACCATAATGACATGCCTGTCTTTCACTCTTTTATATACTGCGTGTTTACTTAAAAGGGAAAAAAGGAAGGAGACAGATTGCTAATGCAGTGATTTGGCAGGCTGAAAAATTAGACAAACAATGTTTTTAGTTCTCTTTCCCCGGTTCCCCGACTCATTTCCTTCCACGAATAGAACAACAGATGAAAATGTATACGCGAAAATGAAATGGTGTTGACGTTGACGTCAACAGCGTTGGAGGAAATGCCTTAAAGGAGTATCAAGTCTTTTTAAAAAATTTCAAATCTGTATTTTTCCCTCAAAACGACAAAAAACTTTATTGCATTGTTATTATGAAAGCATTATATTTTTTATCTGTCAACTGCAGACATGCTACAATTTTTTATCAAGTGGTATTATAACATATTATCCTTATATTCGTATTTGTTAAATTGTATTGTATAAAAATTGTGTTACATTTTCCTCTTATTCTATTCTACTTACTCACGTTACACGGCTTATTCTTTGTATCCTTTGAAAATTGCAAGTGATGATGGTAATGCGGCGATCTTGGTGATGATGGATAAATGCGAAAACGGATCTTAGATTCCTGTTATTTTACCGTTTGCTTGTTCAAAACTATATATAAAAAGAAGAAATTGGTGTTGTTCTATAAAAAGATATACCGAATATAACTTGTTTGTAGAGAGAGAGCTCTTTGCTGA
>JAHZNG010000366.1:0-39592 GCA_027744375.1 Orchesellides sinensis
TAACTGCTAATTATTGGGATAAATTGCTATATATTCATTCCTTTCTGCCTTCAAACCTAGAGATGAAATATCCACAGCATGATAAAATACATTTAGTTGTAACAGTACTAGATCAACATTGCTTAATGTCGTATATATTTAGACTCTGCGGTATAACCTTACCATGGTTTGACTGTTTGGAACATAGATTTTTACCATTCGTATTACTTGAATCAATGCCATTCTAACCGAGATACGAGATTTCCTTGGGAAGATGACATTATTTGCATCTTGGCTCAGTCCGTGTCAGACTTGTTCTCTTTTTCAAGTCATACACGATCTTAAGTGTGTACTAAATAATACCTAGTCAATGTAAGTAACTTTTAAAAACTATAATGAATAAATACCGTATTATGTTGCTCGAAATTGGCATTTAAATATTGTCAGCAAGTATTAGCGACGAAATCTTAAGATCACGTCGTATATAAATATGTATATATATTATGTAACTCTATATGGGAATGCAAGGGAATCCTAATATTACAATCGCGGCGCACTACTGCTTATACAACAGAAATGACTATCTTCAGTGAACTGACTGAGAAGCGAAGTGGAAGATTCCTTGGCTCTAAGTCGATGTTAAGTAATGTGGCTCATCATTTGATTGTAACTTTGATTACGATGACCAAATATCATTGTAGCTTAACAAATTATTAGAAAACAATAGTTGTTAGCAGATGATTCCATGAGTGTGGCCAATGATGAACTAGGATTTACTCCATTTTGCTCGTTGCCATTGTTCCATACGAGTATGGTTGATCACCCCAAGCGTTCAGATCCGACCCGGTGGCACGATAATCCTGAACCGGTCCCTAAAAATTAACAAAAGTGCAATTTTATGATAGATTTGGCTGACTTTTTAAAGTTGTTTATGTCTAAAGTGTTTCGTGACATCCACGTACTTCATTCAAAGCTGTTGTTTCCATCCTCACTCCTCCATCTATGGGCTTGTGTGGTGGCTCTTCATTGTAATCTGGAGGTGGTTCAGCCCAAGGCTGGAGCTCCCCAGATGCAAACATCGCATAGAAAGCCACACCAGAGAAATGAATTAGAGCGGCCATGATAAAGACCATTTCCCACTCTTCTTTTGACTATAATTTACAAGTAATATTAATTACAAACTTCTAATCCTGTAACTTGAATTAATCATACATCGAATGTTTATGTATCTGGAATGAACATATATATAACTAGACAAGTTAATCATTTTATAGGAGCAAACTACCTCATGCCTCGTCACATGCTCGACAACAATAGGACAAAGTAGACCAGAGAGTGTTCCAACACCGTTAGAAATTCCCATAAGAATTCCAGCATAACGTGGAGCAATATCCAGATGGTTAACGTTGAAACCTAGGCAAAGTACAAGCATAAATCAATATGTCTAAATATTTTACTATGTACTCGTTGCGATTTGAAAATTTGGTACCTGAAATAGCAAACCCAGAGAATCCGACAGCTAAAGTGAGAGACACGATTGCCATTCCAGTGTTATCCTTAGCCGCAGCCACGAGTAGAAGGAAGACAGCTTCCATACCGAAACCACCACAGTTGAATATTTTCCGAACTTGAGTTGTTGTTAAAATGTTATTCCGTCGGAGGTGATCTGCCAGGATCCCACCGAACGGTACAATAATAGTCATCAGTAAATGAGGCAATGCTGACAATGTACCAAGCTGAAATAAATGATCCAATTTTGTATGCATTAAGAAGATAAATATCATATTCAAATCATAGGCACCTTCTGAAACAGTCTTACCACGCTGACTTTGAGTTTGAAAATCTCCTTAAAGTATGTAGGTTGAGAGATGATAAGGTCATTTAAAAGAACATCTACTCTTTAAACCTGCATTGATACTTAAGAATTTTAAAATTAAAAATTAAGATTACCTCAACCAATCCCTGAAATACTCGTACAATCATTAGCATTCCATAGCCTACACGAGCTGCCCAGGGTACAAGTAAATTTAATGCAGCAGATAACGCTATAGCAGTTCCAAATATCCTGCAAGACAATAGTATAAATTACATACATGTCTCTAGTTTCTATACCATGAAAAGTCTCATCGTTTATGAAAAGTATTGTAGCAAGTGTGTCTTACAAATTCGCACGATATTTGGCAGCACAGAAGCCTCCGGGAATTTGCGTTACCAAGTAGCCAAGGAAATACGAAGAGTCCACAAGACCAACTGTTCCTTTTGTCCAAGTGAATTCTGGTTTCTGTAAGTAATCCAAAATTGGTTAACATAAAAGAAACCGTTTTACGCGACAACTCTTTTTAGTTACAACTTACGCCTGTTGAGTTGTCCGTCATTTTCACAATAGCTACTCCAATATTGCACCGAATACCAAAAGATATCAAGAAGCCTACATAAATGAACAACATTAACAGTTTACCATTTCATATTTGAATCTGCCATTCACAACGTACATGATATATCACAGACAGTTAGTCAATATTCTAGTTACCTATACTTGCCAGTAAGGCGACAGTGAATCTTTTGCTCATATCGCAACATGGTATTTCGGGCCGGACATACTTGTCAATGTGACGAAGAGGTGGGCGCTCAATGGTTGGTGAATCAACCGAAGCCCATTCCTCTTCATTTGTCATTTGTCTTAATAGAATATAAGCAACATACCATTTGAAGTTTATTCCCTGATTACATGGAGCGCAACACGTTTTTGCGCCTTGCTTGGAGTTTTTGTTTGCACATAAAGTAATTACAATTAAGTTGGTTTTTAAAACTCTCATTTTACCTATCCCATGTTTTATCTTCTTTGCTGTGGCTGATGCCAAATTCCTCATATTGAACGTTGCTGTTCAAAAGAACCGAAACAAGTAAGATGAAGCATTATACGTAACGCGTCATCAAAAACTAACCCAAATTGCTTACAATTTAAAGCAGTAATGTTTGCTTTACCTCGCCAAAAATCCTGTTGTTTTCTTTTTTATAATGTTGGTAATATTACCAAGCTTCTTTCCACCTTCTGTTTGCACAAAATTACACAGTGAATTAAAATTAGAACCGATCTTAATAAAAGAAAAACACTCAAAATGGCTAGCTACAGTAGCATACCTGGTTCAGCCATCGGCAGCACTCAGAACTTAAGTTCTGCAGTAGAAAATTGAATCTAGTTTAACTTATAATCAGATCCACAAGAGTTAAAGCCCAGGTATCTCAAAGTATCTGAAAATTGGAGTTATGAAACATATTAACTTGTTGCCGTATGACTTATGGGCTTCAAACTATACAACAATAATAAAGATCTGTTCAGATTAAGTAGCTCTGCCTGAGTGTAAATCAAGATAGTAAAGTACGTAAATACTAACTATGGAACTTAAATTTTCTTTTATACAACGGTGGTTACAAGTTATTAACCACGCCAAACTAGTGGGATGGGCTTAAATCTCAATGGAACATGAGTTGCCCAAACGATTTTATTGTAGAAAAGAAGAATCAAACATTTTTATTTCAATATTCAACCACGTAATATTTAAGAATAAAATTAACAACTTTTATTAAGCTTTTACTTTAAGGATCTCTGGTTACGTATGCAACAGTTTAGCACAAGCTTTGCTCGTTTCTCTGAATGTTGAAATTTTTTACCATAAAAGATTCAGTTACCTCCAATTTTCCTTTACGTCAGCTTGATGACATTGGCTTAGTTACTGAGTCAACAATAATCTTAAAATTTGCACAGAATTGCACCACAATAAATACGAATGTGAACTAACTCAAATGCATAAACAGTAAGATGAATAAGATGATTATACACTTCAATTGTGTCGCACATTAGCTTCTCACGCCTACATCCAGGTAGGATCAGAAGTTGAGGAGTAGAAGCACTACTCTAATATTGGTATTTGTAGATTTAGTATAGCACATTCATTCAAAAGTGGGTCTCAAATAATAATAAACTTATTACAGCAAAACTTTGTTAATTAATGATCTGTATCGTTATTGTGATAGTATATACAAGTATGAATATTTTTATCCAGATTTAGAGGCAGAATGGGTGATTATGCGTTTAATGAACGAAGACACAAGAGACTAACTCGCGTGTGAATTAGATGATAACAGAAATATCTTTGAATGCCTACAGTCTGAAACTTATTGACTCTTTCACATCTACTTTCACTTGGCTGACATACATACATCGCCAAACTTTTCCGTGAGTAACTCAAGTGTCCCTGTACATCAGGATCCTTTCGTAACACAACTTAAACCAATACATATAAACCCAGCAGCATGCACTTGCTTACATGAAATCTCAATCGATTTCTTTTAAAGCATCTCATGAACTTTAGTCTGGCTTTCACTCCCACTGCTGTCTATATGCCTTCCATCCTTTCTCTCTAATTCCACGGTTGCAGTCGAGATAGTGCCATGCTACACCAGCACGGGATAGGCACCAGAAGATGCTTTCTTACTCGTCTTGTGCTTTCTCCATTGTATTATAAGGTAGTAAAACTTTCTTTTGTGGTCGATCTGTTTGGTGTGTCGGTCTATTGGACTGTCTGTTTGCCTGAAGAAGTTTCTTTTGGTAACAAAAAGTTTGAAAGAGATTTTCCCTTACAATTTCCAAGCTAAAAATACTCCCTCGGCAAACACCATGATGATATGACAATCAGCTAGTGGGTAAGTTTTCGCAAACCCCCTAATGACTCAGGATTTTTTAAAATTTATGATTTCATGGCAATGATACAAGAGTATCCATAATGTTTGTAAGTTTGCCTTGAGCCGTCTTATGTACGTAGTTTTGTCACTTTCTTAAACTGGGTTTTACAGTTTATTCCGTTATAGGTAGACTGTGCATATGAATGCAAAAACGAAAAGACTTGCACAAATGAATCTCTGGGTTATGGAAATAGTTTGCAATTCCTCTTTACGACAATATGTACATATATTACTAGTATTAGCCAGCATACTCCGTATGCACAAATTCTTACATTCTGTGCATAGTGCATACCAAATAATAGCAAAAAACTAAATACAAAAACACGGACAATCAAAACGACTCAGAACGGGAACGTTTGAATATTATGAAACAGTGCGGAGACTTTTTCCGCTAGAAGGTATATAAGCGAATGACTAAGTGTTGATGGGGATACTTATTTTTCGATTAAATTGTTGAAGAGGAGGCTATTAACATTTATTTAGGAGGAGCCATTTAATTGACATATAGGGATCATTTATTTGAAATGGGAGCCATTTAATTAACATGGGAGGGATTTTTTAACATGGGAGCCATTCTTTTAACATGGGATCCATTTATTTAACATGGGGATACTTAATTGTTAATGGGGATATTTAATTGTTGATGGGGATATTTAATTGTTGATGGGGGTATTTAATTGTTGATGGGGATATTTAATTGTTGATGGGGATATTTAATTGTTGATGGGGGTATTTAATTGTTGATGAGGATATTTAATTGTTGATGGGGATACTTAATTGTTGATGTGGGTACTTTATTGTTGATGGGGGCACTTAATTGTTGATGGGGGTACTTAAGTGTTGGGGCGGGGGATTGTTTATATGTTGAGAAGGAGGGGGGTTTAATTTTTAGGCAGGAAGATTGTTTAACTATTGGGGTGGGAGTTTGTCTGATTGTTGAGAAGGAGGTATGTATTATTGTTGAGAAGGAGGTCTGTTTAATTGTTGAGGAAGCTAAATTAAGCTGAATGGAGACTACGTGGGGAGACACTAGTAGTGTTACTGGAAAGTTGGAAAACCGAGCAGACGACTACACCTACCGGGCTCTTTCACAACTCATTTATGAGCTTCGTACTGCTCTCCTCCTCTCCTACTACTTCAACAGGTGAACCACATGTTCATTTACTTAGGGATCATTCAATAAGAACGTAACGCCTAAAATCGCTATTTTTGGACCCCCACTCCCCCCAGTCATGACCCCTTTCCCACCCCTAAGGCGTTACGTTCTTATTAAATTATCCCTTACCGTCAAGGGGATGGGTGACGCTTATTACGTTATTACAGAGAATGGGTGCGAGGGTCTTAAACTGACGCACACTGTTAATATAATGTAATATCTGCCTAATGGGTAAGCGAGTGGGTGGGGTTGAATTAGTATAGGATATGATAACATAATATGTGGACGACCCCCTGTTTACTCACCACAGACTTCATGCACAGAATAGTATATAGGATATATTATAAGAGGAAAGATTGGTATTTTTGGCTGCCTTCTTCCGTCGCATGCGTTTCATCTTGGGTATCGATCCAAACACTTACATGCCCAGTGATTCTTTCCTATCTCTGCTTTCACTTTGGCTCCCTCTTCAGTCTCGTCCTCCTTTAAATCCCTTTTTCTTGTAAAGCAAACGGGAATATCTGTGTGTGATGATCTTTTTACTGTGTAGAGGTATCTGTATGCAATCTATACTAAGATTTGAACGTTATATGACCAGGAAGATATAAAAAACAGTGCAAACAGAATAATGGGCGAGCACAATTCAAAGCAACTTTATTCGTCAGACAGATAAACCATGACATATACACTTAATAATAGTATTAGTATTCTTTACTATTAAAGCATTTGTAGTCGCTTTGACCGACATCAACTTACAGGTTTCTAAAATGGCTAATTGACATTGTACTTTGATTTGTCGTAATACGCAAAAAATTATCAAATGTTGCACAATTAAATAAATCTGGTTACCATTGTATAATATACATACATAAATAGCAGGGCCAGAGTTTACTTTACAATGCGTATGCTTTTATATCGGCGTAAAACGTAGGTTTACAAATATTAAAATCATTTTACGTGCACATTGATCTTTGCCATTTCGGTTTCTAACGAAAAAAATAAATTAACGCAAACACTCACTAGTCTTCATATATACACACTATTTTAGAGTAACTCAGCGGATAAGAAATGCAGATCAGCTTGTCAGTCATCAAACAAAGAAAATCATGTGATTGATGAAAATTCCCATTTTAATTTGAATCTAAACATTGTCATGATATCTGTTATTATTACTTATGGATGCACTGACATCATATTAAACGATTACATTTTGTAAATACATATTCGAACTTACTTATATACTATACACAAATCTAAATTTTAAAATAGGATTATGACACTGCTTATACTTTATTAATTACTTTCATGATTGACCAACCCTAAAAGGTAACGTAAACATAATTGTTTGCAAAAACAGCGTTTTCTTGTATATCGCGTGAAAATTGAGTATCATGTATTGGTAACAGCATATTTAACTGAGTGCTTATCCATTATAGTCTATTAATACAGCAAGTGTTGCCGAGTTGACATTCTGACAAGTTTTTTGGTCTAGAAAGCCATTTACACTATGCAAGTGGTAGCAACAGTTATCAAATTTATGTACAAGATAATATTATTTTAATTTAGTCCTAAAAATTACTTCCTAGTTGCCATGCAGACTGCATAAAAAGCTAAGCATTTGTGATCACCGATTATTACAAAAGTACGTTTCAAAAACTATACCACAAATAACATAAAGGAATACTGTGGAAGGTTACTTTGCTCTATTTCTATTTGCACATTTATCTGTAACTTTATACGAATTACGAATAAATACTGTTACAAAACTACGCTTACGGCTAAAGTCACCCCGTAAAAATCTAATCTCTAGCTTTTGTACAATATTTTATGATAACGTCAATATGACTTTAATATGTATTGATACAAGTGTATAGATAATATGTATATTGACTAACCTACCTACCAAATAAAAAACTTTCATTGGATAAAATATTATTAACCTGATTTATTTACAAGTTAAATACGTTGAGATTTAACCATACCTAACTTGACATTCACACTGTTCATAACACTGCCTATGATTTTAGGTATAGTTATATACAAATTTAATACATTATTTAAAATCGTAATCTATATTTTATAAAAAGATCTGCATTATTGTGTATACATAATGGTAAATATAACTTTAAAAAACAATTTCATGATCTCAATTACATTAAAAAGAATCCGTTGTTCACATTCCAAAATCTACCATAAAAACGAATCCTACGTAAAAGTTTACTTTGTAATCTGTGCTAATGCTCTCCCGTTAAAGTATAATCTTTTGGTGAAGTTTAGGTTTGTGATATCAACTCTGAACACTGATATCAAGAAATTTACATGTGCATACCATTTATGCTTTTATACCCATTTGCACATATTATACCAGGAACAGGAACTACAATCCTCAATTTGTAGATTACTTAATAATTAAATCAATTAGACAAGTGTACCTTATTGTTGAATAGTAACGCGATTTTTATTTCTCCACTTAGTAGATAGTATTTAATATCTCTATTGTAATACTGAAGTAATAAATAATGCGCAGTATATTGTTGCTACGATTTAAGTCATACCCCAGGAAGCATACAACAGTAAAAATGTTGATTATCAAGATATTTATAGTGAGTGATACTATGCTTAAAAGTTAATAACATTACATTTGCAACGGGTAACGAACGAGGGTGACAAAAACTGCCGACTAAAGTGCTAACTCTCCACTATAATCTTCGTCCTTACTTTAAAATTAAATCGTTACCATGAAACTCGTGAATGTAAAATCAAGTTTCCATTTTTGAGGTCTATAACTGTGTAGTTCGTTGTTTTTCTAGTATAAGTTGATTTTTATATTGTAACTCAATATTGGTTTACATTCAAACAGCTCTTGCCATGATTAGTTGCGTTATTATAGTATTTGTCAGTATTTTAACAGTACTTCATAATGAAAATGGCCTAAATTAATACGGCTGTAATGATCCAATAACCTTAACTACGTAGATTTACTTTTTTGACACAGTAACAAGAACGCAGTTCTTTGTTCCACTCCACAGAAGTAGATATCAAAACTACACATAAATGAAAAGAAACAAAATAATTTAAATTTAAAAGCATAGATGGCAAAAAGAACGGAGAGCAACTTCAGAGACAAGAATTTCTACCATTCGTACTTCCACAATAGTAAAATTCTGTTGGAATGGGCATTGTCGGTTGGTTGGTGGGATTGAAATGAGTGAGCTTATTGTAACGACAATACTTTGTTGGTTTCACGTTCCCCACTCAACTCTGGCTGAAACATGCTGTGTTTGCAGAGCATGGTAATCTAGTAGTAGGACTTTGGTACTTGGTACATATATTGGTTTGTTTCCAGAATTCTCTAGGTTTTCAGTAATTTAATTTATTATTGCCATAAGCTTTCCACTACCAAATTTCCTGACAAACTGAAATGAAATGACTGGGCTTTTTAAGAAATAGAAAACGTTAATTTGTGTTCTTTTGTCAGCACTGGCTTAAAATACCCCATATGAAATATCACCCCTTTCCAGATACAAATCTCCCTGACATTATTCATTGCTTACATTTGGCTTTTCTCACTTGATAGAACTGCATTTTACACAAGTCAAGAATGATTTCCTTAGCGTGTTTTCATACATTAGTCGTAATTATAGACCTGTTGATTACTTTCCAGGTCATATTACAGCTGGCGAATATTAATAAGATCAAGAAAGGTATAAGTTATATTTAAATTTTGCGAACGTAGTGTTTTTTTTTGGCATAATACACTTTAATAAGTGCGAAAATCTTAATTTTGAGTTTATCGTTATTTTAACTTTACCATTTGCTTGTCTTGTCTGCCTCCTATAATTAGTACACTTCACCTGTTATTCTAATCCCATGCTTATGTTAATTCTGACTGATTTACGGATAGGTCTCTAAAGATGGTTTTATCAAGAGAGTAACTATTCAAGCATATGTATTGCATAAATACTAGTACACTTTTTCAAATGCACAGGAAGCAGACAGTAGGGAATGATAATCACTCGGCAGTTATCATAGCGGAAAAACAACAAACAGATAGTTAAGCTGTTTGGACCAAAAACACACGCAGAGATAAAGGGTTGGAAGACCCAGCGTGCGTGCTCAAATGTAAGCTTTCTTGCTTCTCCCTACGTTCATACCATAAAGCTCTTACTCCCTCATCCTCCACCTTCATCTCTTTCTAACTGACAATTCCAATGTTTTAAGCCTGTTTTACAGTACTACATTTTTGTGTCATAAAGGTGGATATGTGTATACGTTAAACATAAAGAATCTAACAAATTTATAGAGACAGCTTCCATACATCAAAAGCCAACACTTTTTTCTATGGACATGATCTCTAAACAGTACATAGGGCATTGTACAGTACAAAGGCTTAACGCTAACTGCACCATTTGTCATATAAATTTCACCGTTGTTTACTCATGCCTCGTAGAAATAGTATAACAGCAAGTTTACAGCCATGTAATTTAGATTTGGCACGGACCACGTCAAGATCTTCTTGACCAATACGTATTTTTTGTTGACGATGGAGATACCAAGGGAAACTTATTATTACCAAATGATAGGACATTTTTATTGCACATACCGTTCCGTAGTTTGTTGTATTTCGGTTTGAAAAGGAAGAAAACAGATATCATAATTAATAACGAACGTCCAAAGATTTAAAAACCTAGAATAGAAACTACTTTAAAACTACAGCAGCTTATCATGATTGCACTGTGATAAGCACTAATATTTTGGTGTGTTACAAAGATCTTCAACTTTTAACTCAGGAAAGATGTCGATTACCTTTCCGTGCTATCGCCTTTCGCATTGCTACCATTAGTGCAAGGTTCTCGTTGAGCCTTGCCATTCTCTACGTTACATTTTTCACCTGAAGAACCTAACTGTTGTTGAGACTGTGGTTGAGGGTCCCCTCTGGTCAGTGCTGACACAGAGTGATGAATTTGTTGACCTGACTGACCAGCATGTTGTGTGGGCTGGTGTTGCTGTTGGGGAAAGGACGACTGTTGGCTGTGTTGAGGTGACTCGTGTGGATGACTTCCATGTTGTTGATGATGCTGTGACTCTGACATGTCCTGAGCGTTCATTGCAGGTTGAGGAGAACCCTCATCGCCTTGATCCTCTAACTTCTTCCGGAAACGACGCTCTTTTTTCCACCTCTTCTCGTAATATGCTAAAAAAGGTTAAAATTTTTTTTTACAATAAGGTCTGGAAAAAAATGCATCAAAGAAAAAAATATTCAAATTGACTCTGAAAACACCTACATCGAAGATTACGCTCCTCAGCCAATTGTTTTTCCAGCTGTTCTCGAACTTCACGCTCTCTCATCACCTCCATCTTCAACTCGGCTGCAATATAACAAACGAAATACATATCAATGTAATACCATTTCCATAACATATTCGCAAAAGGGATTTCCACGCTTTGATAAGCCATGAAAAAAAATAAGTAAAAGCGAGACAGAATTAAGGGCAAATGAGCATCGCTGGAAAACCATAGTAAAGCCCTTGTTGAAAATGAAGTGGAACGGATCAAGTAAAACCACAATATTGTCAAAGCGAAGTAAAAAAGCAGTATACATAAATGTATGCAGAACATATGCATCTTTTGTAAAAAAAACAGTAGATTCATAAGGCATATAGAGCAGTGATATGCAACATTTCAGAACATTCATATTCATAGAATGTTTAAAAAAATGAAAACGATACCAGAAGGAGTTGAAGAAGAATAATTGACTGCTAGCGGAGTGAATGACTTTTTCGGTATAGGACAAAGACGCTTTGGCTTTGATGTCATTCTGTTTTTGACTGTGAGTGGCATAGCCATTAATTTACCAGTCTATGAATACTAATGGAGGATATGGATGGATGGATGCACATGAAAAGGGTGAAATGAATGGGCAAGTGAATAATAGAATGAATGCATTGGTTTTGACGACAGAAAGAGAGAGAGAAAAAAGTGAAACGAGTAAAAATGCTAAATAGAGAAAGAGAAGAACTCACAAATTTTTTTCCATAAGCACATTATATTACTTCTTGAAACGGATTAGCTATTATTATTGGATGGATTTCTGTGTAAGTGATACATGAGCAGCACTCCTTTTGTACAATCGGGAGACAATGGGCTTTGTAATATTATGCATGAGAAAGGGAAGTAAAATGCCAAACGGAGTTCCATATTATGCTTTTTTGTGGTGTGACGGTGGTGGTGGTGGTGATGGTATCAGGATGAAGCCAGGAAGTGGCTGTACAGTAAAAATTCCATGAAATACTCATAACAATAATAATACATGGTTGTTTCTGTTTGCTATGGAGAAACGTAAGTGTATTTGTCCGGATTGCTGGCTTACTACTTATATAGTCATTACAGTAAAATTTCACAAGTGGGATGCATGCCATAGAATGGGGGAAATTGTGCTAACATTCCTAATTTATATTATGATACAATGTGTAATGCCATGTTTCCCATTTTCTAGTAACATTTTGTCTTTCTCTCAAATGTATGGTGGTGCTCTTTTTCTCGTAAATGCTTCCTTTCATCACTGCTTTCTCCTTATTTACACCATATATATTTCGAATCGGATACAAGGAAGCTATTTGCCAAAAACATGTACTTAAAATGGATATTGCGGTTCCAACAAGTCATATGATGCGTATTTATGTAAATGATTTCAGCTCACAATGTTCACCATTTTGCATACCTACACGAAGTTGAACTTTGATAATTATAGAGCTCTAATCACCACCAGTTTTACTCCAAAAGGCTTACTACCAAATCATAAACTTAGATGACGCAATATATTATTGAATCGAATCTTCATGCATTTATATACAACTTCATTCTGGCTAAAATACGTTAAATGAAACAGAATCTAATGAAACATTAAGGATGAAGCAGAAGTAATTATTATATGCAATGAATAAAAGTATGATTATGCATGTATTTTCTACATAGGAACAAAACACACGTAAACACAAGTCTGTTCCAGTTTCTTTTGTTCATTAAATTCATTTACAAAAAGTATTGCTTTTCATTTCTTGTCTATTGTATCCAAATCTCAACTGCGTATATTCAGACAAGATGGATTCTTAACAAGTACAGTGTTTGCGTAAAGGTAATTTATTTCAATATTGTTGAAAATGTCTTATATATGAGATCAATCGAAAAAAGAAAGCCAGACCTGCCTTTCTTCCCTGTCTTCTTATGCCTTTCCTTTTGTATTCCCGTAGTTCCGGCGGTTTGTTTTTCATATACAATTCAAAAAAACATTTCGTCAATGCAGACTTTCTCTTTGAGTCGCATGTAATTAGGGAAAAGGCTTTTCATTGTGCTTTCTTGCTGCTGACAAACAAAAAGTTGTTAGACATATGTGTCCTGTTCTTTCAATGGCATACTTTAAGATCTGTTACACATTGACTTCAAATACCTTTCTTCAAATTGAAAACTCATATTGCCTTGTGCCGATAAATGAGCTGAATGTAAATATGTATACACAGTGGGTTTCATTGTTGGATTGTTTGTCACAACATGAAAATACACAGACCCTCTCTTTTCTAGTCAATTCTTATTATTTATAAATGACTGACATGAAATGAAATAACTCGTTAATACTACTACCAAGTAAAAAATGACACCTGTGCTCATTATGCCAAATATATGCATATTATGCATTCAGTATAAATGTTTGCGTGATTTGTATGGTATATGTATGCAATTTTTTTTGCAGGTTGTTCTGCAGGCAAAAAAGAAAGTAAAATACAGCGCAAATTCGCTTAGGTTTATGCGCAACATTGCAACTTACTTCGTTCTATATTAATGCGACGCTCTTGCTGTTTGGCATTATCTGCAGCGACCTGAAGAAGTCCTTGAATATTTCTGAGTAAAGTTTCAGTTGAAGAAATGGCAGCCTCTGCAGCAGTCACCTCCTCAAACTGACGCGTTTGATGTGGAGGCATTGAAGGATGTTGATGATGATGTGATTCATTGAGTGTTCGTGGTACACTACCCTCAGATGGAGACTTATTTCGCTCGTTTGAGATCTGTGACGATGTTTTTCTTGACCTGTCGCCCATCACTCCGACGTCAAACATACCTTTTGAAAAATTTAAAAGTGAGTCAATTAGAGTTTGAAAAACGTGTTTTTACTTCATACGCATTTGTTCTTTTGATTCTTGACCTGTCGCCCATCACTCCGACGTCAAACATACCTTTTGAAAAATTTAAAAGTGAGTCAATTAGAGTTTGAAAAACGTGTTTTTACTTCATACGCATTTCTTCTTTTGAATTTGTAACAACAAATATGCTATTTTGATTTTCTGTAATATGACTCAGCAAAACTTGAAACGAAGGGGAAATAAAATGTTTACCTGAACCACTGTTTTTTATATTAAAGCAGAATGACATTTGTATATTTACTTAACGTTTAAATGGCGATTCTGCTTAGTACTACGCAAAACATGTGCAAATCTGACAAAAATGTTGACATGCCATAAAAAGCGCTTTCGATGATTTGGTTATAAACTGCATGATTTCTTGATTCTTGAAAACATAGTTGTATAATATACATACCGACAGGATATTTACTGGCTCCGGAATGGTGGTGGTGCTCATTGTCACTGTCATAGTCCTCTGGGTCATCTGCAGCTGCCTCATCACTGTCTGACACAGCATCAGTAGTATTTTTTGAGAGGTTTAGCACCGGGCTTGATCCATCCAAATTACCTACGCAAAGTCAATTTTCAAACAATATGAAAAAACCTGCCGACAATGGTATGCCAATCCCTATTTACAATCATACATGGTTAGGTGAATCACCTTCTTTCCATTTGAGTTGTCAAGTGAACAAAAATAAACTTTTTAGAATCGACTAAAGAACAGACACAAGTAAAAACGAGTGTACGAACCATTTCGAATTAGAGCCTCCCCACTTCCTGCTTCATTCACGTGAGACGATTTCTCTGAGTCGCTATTACAGTCCTCATGGTAGCGGCTGCTTTTCAAATGATGAAATGGAAGTAGCATGTAAATAAAAAACAACAAATTTCGATTATCTCATTTAGCATTAAAGGCTTTTCATTTTGTCAATAAAATCTTAGGTTCATGCATTAATACACACACATCCAACATTTATAAACTAGGGAAGGGAAAATATATGTAAATGTTCTCAGCACTTTGGTCTTAATGCTAATTCATGTTGTCATAGGCCATTGCTTGTTTTTCATTCTTCAAAAACACTCTCATCCATCTTTCTTGGCATTATCGAAATCACCACATTTAAAACAGAACCCTTACTGATGTACCTTAGTCTTAGCATCAGCAATACTCTGAGAATATGACGCATGACTGATGAAGGTGTGAAAAGTTGGAATTCATTTGACGACAGAAGTTGTCATTACTGTTTTGTTTGGTGTGGCTTCACTATAAATGATGTAAGCGCGTTTCCTGACAAAAATTAATCAACTTGAAAGAAGACCACAGATAAAAGTATGCGAATAAGTTTACAAAAACAAGTTGAATCCAAGTGAAAATTCCCATTACTTCTAGAAAACAGCTTACTTTCAAGACCTTGTCATGTGGTTGCCACCAGCGTCGATCTGTTTGTACATTTAAATTTTCCATGATAAAGTTCTATAACTTTCTTTATTTAAGACATGATGCATAATACATCTTGATACAATAAATTCTGGTAAAGTAGGTTTTTAAATCCCTTCCACTAAAATCAAATCAAAATATCATAATAATACAAATAATAATATGGATACATTCAAATTAAGGTATTTTATATGAAACACGAGGAGATTAAGTACATATGTATTTATTATGCACGAAGTGAGGTAACAGAATCTAACCAAAAGTCCTGCACATTACGAATACAGAGAAGTAAGAGATAAATAATGAAGATATTGATAATGATGCCTCCAAATCTCCATACGTGAAATACAAGGCATACTTGGCGGACCAGTAGTGCGATGCGATATTTTAAGTCATGAAACCACGCATTTGTGGAAGCTGATTCGGCATAATTAATTATCTACGAGCTGCAATTTGTTTCTGTTAATTAGATGAAATAAATTCATACACACCTTTCCTTATCCTCCTATGTTATCATTTTGAATTAAACCAAGTTTTAGATTTCATTTACCCCAAGCATGTGGTTTCAGTTTCCATAAATTGAATGTGTTTCATCAGTCAATGTACATAAAATAAGGTAAACTACACTATCGTCCAGACTCTAGAGGTTTTATTATTCTCGTGTTACAGCGGGCATGTCTTACTTGATTTTACGATAACAGTACAAAATTGAACATTTCTAATCTTTTCTACAGTTTGTATAGATATGTCGTGGATTTTTATGACCATTATAACCAGATTAGAAGCATGAAAAGCTGATTAAAGTTGGAGATAACCAAAATTACTAAAGGTGTTCGTGAACAAGTGGACTGATTTGTCTCATTTTTTTTAAAGACAAAAGCACGGCTTTGCAAATGTATAAAAACAGAAAAATCTGTGAATAAAACTTGAGCTTTTACATTGTTTTATCAATTTTCCAAAAAATATGCTCAACTCATTTTTTGTTCATTCAAACGTATTAGCAAGCACCTTTGTTTCTGATGACACAGCTTTTTACCAAAAAATTCTATTATATGAATAGGATTTCCGAATGTGCGCTGTAAATCCAAGTGTTTCAAGGAGAACCTCTTGTCTAGGTAAAAAACTGTCCACTTTGCAGTTTTTCCACTGTCTGACATGCTGATGTGTCGATATGCTTGAAGAGCTACAAAAACATTCAAAGAGTATTGAAATATTTTTAAAGATGTATGATTGTGTCCTAAGTACGTACGCGATATTATATCAATTCAATACTTAAACGAAATAGCAACCAAACCACCACTTTCTGGAGTATTTTGTGGTAAAACTGCGTGCGTAGATTTTTTTCTGATTTAGGGTTCTTATTTATAAGCTCTTGTAAACGGATGTAAGTACTCAGCCATATCGTTTTTATCGGTTTCCATCTTTTTTCTATGGAAAACAAGGAGGTAGTTGAATTTAGTAAAAGTTGCATTGAGATATCTGTAAATGATAATCCTAACAAAAACACTGTAATTAATCCTTCATAGGTACAAATTATACATAAAATGTACATTAGATTGGTGTACGTGAATCATCACCTAATTTGACTGTATACGTCTTCCAAAAAATCTGATTTGCTCGTGAGAGAGAAATGCACGATACCTATAAAAATTTTATAGAAATATTTCGTTGTGTATTATGAAAGCCAAGTTTTTCCTTGAAAAGTTTAAAATACCACCAATCCCTATTATCGCATTGACTTTTAACAATAAAATTCATAGCATGTCAATAACATGCCTGATCAAAATCACTGAGCGATCATCACCACAGATTTGTATAAAAAACAAGACATTTTAAGTAAAATAACAACTTGAACCAGTTATCTGGCAGTGGGACAAGTGTTGAGAGTTTGGTAGCTGATACCAAACAAATGAATACATTCAACGTATGTATTTCCCCATAAATAATCACATTCTCAAATAACCATCATATCACATTGCTCACTCGTCTCGTCCTAACCCGTGGAAAGGCACCAGGACGAGAAAGCAAGAATGGGAATAATAAAGATTATAAAAAATACAAAAATATTTTATGTACAAAGTCACTTTTCATTATATGATTCAGTTTTGAGAGAAAAGGGGTGTGGGAAAGAGCGTGTCACGGTGGTGCAATCCTTTCTATTACGGATTATATTCATGTATGATGTTCCCATCCAACAGAAAATCATACGTAAAAAAAATAAAGTAGCAGTAGCACAAATATGATTGCATTATTGGCCAACGGTGAAATGACGATGATGATCATGATAACGGGAAAAATATATACAGAGAGAGTAAAAAATGTTGAAGAAGCACCGAGAGAGATGAAAATATTGGATTTCAATTCAGTCGTTCATGCAAAAAAATACTCCTTCTTTGATTCATATTTGATAGAGTCAGATTATTACCAGGATTGATGATAGAATAATACCAACAACTGCTGACTGACTGTATAATAATATCTCCAGCATAAATTGTATACATTTACAGTTACGGTTTTAAGTTGGCTTTGTGCCTGCTCCAGGCAGCAAAGTTTTTTGGAACAACAACGACAACCAAGAAATAGATGGGGAAAAGGGTATTTGTTCGGGTATACTTATAAAATGTGAGTGTGTTCGTTCGTGGGTAATAATTCCTTTCTTTCTCTGGTCTTTTGGGCTAGTGATACATGAACGGAGGCAGAGCAGTGAGCTCAACGTACCTCACTAACTCACTCAATTGCTCTGTGCTCACCCCCACCCCGCTTCCTTCCTTTCTCTTTTTTCTCTCTATATAACAATGTCTCTCTACAACAAACTGGGTTACACTTACACATACAATTTGATAGAGGAAGAACCAACAGTCAGTTTATATAACCTTTTCTCCGTCAATGATAAATACGGTAAATGGAGGCACAATTCGTACTCTTCAATTTCTTTCCGTCCCGTTTCATGAGCCGGAGCCAAAAACAAATCTCATTTTATGGTTCTAGTCTCGGCTAACTCGCTTTTGGTTCCGCGTGGTCCCAGGCAAAAAATAGCTAACCGTAAGTTGTATGTTGTATTGATGATGTAACCGTGCAAACAAACAACACACAAGTTGGAGATCACCCACCCGTGGAAAATCTTATATTGATATACTGCTACACACGCACTATTTTCTCTTTTAAAATATATTACAAAATATACATCATCACCATTCTCAAATGCTTCGTTTGTTATTTTTCTTCCTGAGCAATTTTTTAAATCCACAAGAAAATCTAGTTAAATATATATCCAGTATCTTTGGGAGATTCCTAAAACAAAGATATATGTTTCATAAATAACAGGTATTTTATATAAAAATTGCCTGTGTGTGTTTTTTCATGGAAATATTTCAAATCAGGAATTTTTATATGTGTTCATAATACAGAATGATTTTTATCCGGGCTTCTCTAGCAGGAAATGGGAAAATGTAGCTATTTACCTGGAATTCTTGGAATTCCCTTTTTTGCTACTCTATCTCCAAGAAGGGATATCGGGATTTCATTTTCTACACTACTATGGCATAACGGTTTTCTTGAAAACTGTAAGACAGCCTGGAGAAACTTCTATGATATGTGATTTTGATGATTCGATTAAATAAAAGATGCATATTGCAGAAAAATGCTACAATTTCATCGTAGCAAATGCAAGTAGCCAGGGTATTTGTGAAAAATTGTGATGCAAGTTATTGTATAGAATTTGGAAGACAGTACTAAGCTAATATAAAAATTGAGGACGCGTAAGATTTTAGTTTAATCAATGAAAATATTATATAGCCTGTCTGGTTATGGTAATCAACATAGTAAGAAATAGTAATGTACCATAAAGGTACAAGGATGATGGCAAACAACATTTTACTACTTCATCATATTCTTTCAACTCTTGTATACATACGTTTTTTATCTTTTTCTGGTTATACCGTAAAAGAGGACGCTAGAGACAAGATGAGACTTGAACACATGAAATGAGCTAATAATTTGCCCACTTAATAGCCACTAATAACGAAAAGCAAAGAACTAGAATAGAAGAAATCCTCTGTTGGTGAAGTGCCATACACTCATTATTGTAGTGGAGAAATATGATGAGAAGCGAGATGATGAAGAAGAAGGAAGTTTTGAGCACAAAGTCTAAACACTCAATTTTTTACAGTTCCTCCGTCGGATTACGCCTTGCTCGTGTAAAGTCAAAACTGTTTCAGCAATATACATTTATACATATAAATATTAGAGCGAGCACCTCTATCAGATTTTGTGTAATCACTTTTACAAAAAGCTTCAAGTAGTGTGGTGCTTTGATAGCTTCGATTAATTAAAACTGGGACCAATTCTTCCATAAAGACCAAGAAAGGATGAAGGTATAGAGGAAGGCTGAGAGTACGCATAAAATCGCGGAATGAGTATCAAGAGCCAATCAAAGTTTTCATCACCATCCAATTCCCTCTCTGTTACGACGCGTACCAAACGTATAGTCATGTAGCCAAGCGATCTTTGTCTTTTGTTTTTAATCCTTTTCACTCTTCATCGCATATAAAAAGCAAGTATAACGTGCCAAAATGCATATTCTCTTATTCAAAAGAATATTACTTTTATATACACATGTATTACTTGTTTCATTCATTCTATTTTCATTTTCTCAAACAACTTGACAATAATAACAATAAATGAAAGTGATGAGAAGAGTAAAAACATCATTTTTATAGTGTGCCACACACAAAATTACCTTTCAAATTGCTTGACGAAGTCCTCATAAGCAGTCCTACATGTCTCCCATGTTGCGTTCCTGAAACACAAGCAATTAAAATTCAATTATGACGTGCTTTTCCCCAATCTTCGGTGTCCTTTTTTCCTGTTCTCTCATTTTCTTTCTAATCCTCTCTTTTATTTTCCTACTTCTACACATCTCCTCCCCCAGTCATTGTGCCTTTTTAGCAGCTAATTTATTCATTATTGTTCATTTCTCAGCTATGTTCGTAATTACAGAAGCAGGGCTACATTTGCTGCAGTCATTTTCATCTTTACACTTCTCTCTTACAAAATTTCAATTACATTAAGCTTACAATCTTTTATTTCTTTTTAACTGCTTCTTCAAAAAATTAAAACCATTTTTGAAGTAGTGTCATTTTTAAGCTCCTGTAGTGGTTCCTTCCTAACATTTTCATTCTAATCAATATTACGACAGTTACCTGGCAGCAACAGCATCAAGACCTTGAAGTGGCGTCCCTCTACAGTCTCTTGGGTGGCCAGGTGGAAGCGGAAGCCCGGATGGGGAAAAGAGAGCAGCATGTGCAGCAACTGCGGCAGCAGCCGCTGCCTGCTGCCCTGCAAGTCCTGGTAACAAGTGCATCGGTGGAATCTGCGTTGGAGGGTGATTATACCCATTCGCCAACAGTGGAGACTTTTCTAATCGCATCACATCTGCAAAAAGTTAGACAAGGTAAATATTATCAATCAAATAAATGACTTTTAAGTAAGTATCTATCAAGACAACGGAGAAAGTTCTTAAATATAACACGTATATATAAAAATGGCACCCATTCATCAACTTTATATTATGACCTGCTTCCCAATTTGTCTTAAAATCATTACATGAGCAATGGGTGGATTTTTGTACAGAACAGAATAGAAAGCTGTCCATCCCATCAACACGGTTAAAACACACTGTTTTTTTCTCAATTCGAAATACATAATTTCTGACAGCTACAATAAACAGGAATAAAAGTAGTCATACAAAAGTACTAAACTTCATTCCATCACATCCACCGAAATGAGGAGTAGAGCGAGAGAGAGAGAGAAGTTCGAACACTCCCAAAAAATTTCATTCCCTCTCACCTAACATTGAAACATTGATATGTTTCCCAACCCTAACTCTCCTTCCACCACATTCTTTTGCAATTCATCTGTAAAAGGGCAAATGAATATAGATCACGATCACAATAAGTTAAGCGAGTCGTGGTCGTGATACTGCTGTAATGATCACCTTTTTCAACTAACATTTTATTACCTTCTCATCTCCTTCCATCTCTATCTCTCTCCTCATTTCTACACGGAATGAAATACATATTTTTCTCTCTTGCATTTGCAGTCACATCATATTTACTGCTATTCGTTAAAATCCATAATAGATTCGCTAGTCAAACCACACAATGTAATTTTATTAATGGTGATGTTCCTGAGGTGTAGTACCATTGTAACAATTGAAAGCGTCACTTGTATTATAGGCTATGTAAGATTGTATACGCAATTCCTGTTCGAAAAAGAATCATGTGACCACTGATTGATGAAGAGAAAATTAAAATGGTATACATAATACGTACATACATCCATCTAAACATATTATAAACCATGCAAACCCATAAAAAACCTGGTTACACTCAATGATGCTGAAACAATAACAATGTATAATGTGATAATGTTATGATTACTTTTTTTACTCTACCGAATAGACTGTGCTGCCAAGTGAGCTGGAATGAAGTTTAGTAAAATACAAGCACGTAAAATAACGACAAAGAAACAAGCAAAAAAATCATATCCCGGAATAGGTGGCAAGTTAAAGAAACCAAGGTGGATTCTTTTAGGTGTTCTGTTGATGCTGGCATGGCACTACATTATACACCACACGGCCTGCTGAAATAAGCAAAAGCAAACTATTGAGGATGACGGAAGGAAAAAAATCATGAAAAGTAAGAAGTAGCAGCAAAAGCAACAAAGGAGCAATGAGTTGAGGTAACAAATAGTCCTAATTTCGGAACCAGCAGGGTTCCAGGCGCCGCTTCCTCTTATTTTCCGCTATCAGACAATCATCCTTATCACGTATAAAACATGAAAATGTTACATTACCACGTGAGAAAAACAACAACACTCTATTTATTTTTTCTTGTAGTAGTTTCCATTAGAAAGATAATATTGTTCTTGTTTAGATATATTTCTTTTCCACTTTTTTTATACATTTTCCTTTCACAAGGCAAATAGTATTAGTTTTTTAGTTTAATTCTTTGTGCTCACGAGGACTTTTTCTTGTATTTTTTCTTTTCCAACTTGAAAGAGAGTGTCTCTGGCCACCATGTCATAATTCAAGCAAGGCAGCTATAACCACATAAAACTCAGCGGTAACACCAGGATCTGAATCATCAACAACACTGATGATCTTCATCATCATGTTGATGAGGAAATAAGGATCATACCTTAAAAAGCAAATAGCTCTTTACAGCAAAAATACAGTTTATACTGTTATACGTATAAATGTTTGTATAACGTGTAATATAAGTTCAGCAAATGAAATGGAATTAGAAAAAAAAAGTTTAAAAAATAGATTACATACAAAAATCCCATCAACATGCATCTTTTTCACCATCTCATACAATCATTGTTTTCTTTCCATCTTTCTTTTATCTTTGTCCGACCCAATACCAATGCCATTTTCAGCAGTCTTAAAAGAATGCACACTCTTTTTTCATCCATTTATATCTTTTATATATATGCTTCTATATAATATGCAGATATACAGTTCACCAGCTTCTTTTCAACAACTACCACAAAAAAACTACTGATGATACGATCATGCTTTTCGGATGAAAGAAAAGGTGGAGAAGAACAAAAAACAAACTTCTCTTTGCTAATTGAACTTCTCACACTATTTCATCAATATTGTTATCTACTTTATTTCTTTCCTTTACACATGTATTTTTTATCTCTGTCTTTTTTGTCTGTGTGTCGTCTGTTTGATTATCATCATGTTGATCCTTATTATACCAGTAAGCAACAACAAGAACAGCAAGCATAAACAAACAGTGCCGATGGCGGAGAGCAATCAGAGAGTGGAGATTACACCGCATGGAATCCCCTCCTTCAGAGATTCTGTGTATTATATAATATGTTTGGAGGTACCAAGTAAAGTTGACGTGACACAAAGGATACTAGGAATGTATGTATGGTTATAAATATGATCTCTCTGTTTCTCCACTGGGCCGTTGGTCGGTTTCTATAAATGTGAGTTAACTACACTTGTGAGTGTACAAATATTACGATGATACTATTATTGCTTTCTAGTAAGGTTCACCGCGCGAGAGAGAGAGATAATATAGCAATTGTCTATAAGTACATACATTACTTCCAAGTGTTTCAACACTGCATTGCATTGTTCTCTGGTATCAGTCACGCAACATGCTTCCCTTGGTTCATGCTGGGCGAGTGGGTCTCTAAACAAGGATTCCGAAGCGGGACACCAGTCTTTGAACTCATTCTCTCTCTCCAAAAAAAAACTATAAAGGAATCGCCCGTCTACAACAAAACTGATAATCACTCATGCTAATTGCCTTCCGAACAGATTGTAAATATCAGGTTATGAGAGGATTTAATCATGTATGGTAGGGAAGTTGTCTCATTTTATTATGCCCTTTCATGTTTCCCGAAATTATATCTTTATGGATTTATAGACAAAAAAGAAGAAAAAGAGCAAATGAAATAATGATGACATAAGTACATCTCATTATTCAATTCTTTTACGTAGGTATATATGCTAAATCCTTGGATCTAGTATGCATTGTAATGAGAACAGGAAACTGTATATGGGTATTTGGGAATACAATACAAAATTGTTCCTAATAATTTCGGTTTCCCAAACTGCTTCCCTGACATTTATTAAAACACTTTTTTATTTCTTTTTTCGATGAGGAAAGGGGAGGATGTCGGTTGAGGATCGATTTTTAAATTACGTTCTGAATCGTAAGTATATCTAATGATTGCAAATCAATGAGGTATAAGAAAATATGTATATACATGCATATATGAGAAGATTCTAAATGCGTACGAAGGTATTAGCTAAATACACGAGCCATGAACGTCGATTAAATTCCTCCGTGTATGTCTACTGGAGAAGTCTACACCAAAAAGAAAGAATTAGCTGAAGCTTTTACAAGGAAACCGATGATTATAATCTCGGAGGATGGTTTTTATTATTAATAATAAAATATTTTTGAGCTTCAGTGAAAAGAAAAGAATGGCATAGAAATCTAATATTAGTACGCTTAGCTATCTATGAATCCTTTCCTTCACAAGCTAAAGCATTTTTCAAAAAACGAATAGGGAAAAGTAACCGAAAGAAGAAAACAATGTTAATACATCGGTGAAGGATATTATTCTCTGTTGTAACTCTCGGTGCAGTGAAAGACTTTCAAACTCAATATTGCAAAGCAAAACATAGGGACTACCTGAAAACCTAAGTGAGGCTGCGATGAAAAGATTCGATTAATCTCAGAATGCAACTGTTAAAATTGAAATGGATATAGCAATCAAATTACCATTTACTTATTAGATATTCAAATCAAAGTAGAGCAACTTCTGTTATTGATCTGATAACATTTTTTGTTTATTGTTCCATACAAATATATTACAATGAAAAAGTCAATTCATACCTTGGAGCTTGTAATAAAATTACCAAAGTCACGTTTGGAGTTTAAAATTAAAAAATAGTACGTGTAAATAAAAAATTCGCATCCGACTAAAAAAGAAAAAAAAATTAATGAATGCAGGAAAACCACACAAAAGAAGATAAATCGAATGAGAGAGATGAGTGAAAAATGCTTTTTTGTTAAAAAATATTGCAAGGGAGAAACATTAATAGCAAACCAAAATATAGAATTCCTTCCTGAAATCACTCTCCGCTTGCTCTTACAAACTAAGAATCGTTAATTTTGCTTCCAGCAGTTCATCATTTTAATACTGATCGCTGATAGCCTATTTAATTCTAAAACAAAAAAGAAAAGCCTTTTAAAACCGGTAAAAGAGGCAAACGCAGACAGTGCAGAGGAAGTTGGAAATATTATGAATGAATTTTACATTGATAACTAGTATATATTTGCTTTCCCCGTAAAGGCTAACCAAAAGAGGGGAAGTTAAGCTACAACCGGGGGAAAAGCCAAACAGAGTGTAATAGTTGGTGTTTTTTTGTAGCGAGAGCAAAGTAATCAGTCAGTGGCATTTCAAGCTTCTGCCACAGTTTCCTCTCTTTCTTCCCCATCCATCCTTCCTTTCCCAACTCTTCTTTTTCTTTTTTACCTCAACAACTTATACGGAGTGATTAGCCACCAAACTTTTTAATTACACCAACAACAACAAAATGCTGAGGAAAAAGTAGAAAAATGAAGAAACAAGCTCTTTCCAACTCTTTTCTCCATCACAGACATACATCAAGGAGATCCGATCAATCCACTCAGCAGGCTCACCGGCACTACTACTACCGCCCTAAAAACGAGACCTCACAGAGAGGAAAGAGAGAGAGAGAGAAAGAAGCAATCTGCTAAAAACAATTTGTCATTTTTTCTTATAAGCCACCGTTTCTGACGTTGACACGAGATTCAGATTTTCTCCTCTTTCTCTAAAAAACAAGCTTTCCACTGGATGTTTCTCGCTTTCTTTTTTATACATGCATAAATATATTTAATATGTATATAAAAACTGATATGCTTTACTCTGGTTCTGTTCTCAAAATTAGAAAGAACAGTTTTGCATACGAGTATATACATTATATAGCAAGTTTGGATAGGAAAAAAAACTTTGGTACATGCTGTGGCAGATGAATTATTGTTGACTGGAATTATGAAGAAAAATCAGCTTTAAAAGTAAAACTTATTACCTTCAACCTGACAAACTATTACATTCGATTGTTTTAATGAGAAAAGGATATACTGTTTGAGGCTTTACGCTAAAGCCGCTAAAAAGACTTTTTTTTGTAGAAAATGAAAGAAAGTTTGTACTGCGGATGGGAAGGAAACAGACCTGAACTTTGTAGTCTCAGACAGTTAATAAAGTTTTTTTTATGTACTCTTTGTTTAAAATATCTATCGTCTTTTTCCAAAACTAAAGCTCATTATAATTCTTAATTTTTTGCAGGTTAAAAAAGAAAATTTTCTTTGGAAGAAAATTGTTTTCTTTTTAATTACTCTATGGATCAGATGCTGACTAACTTTTTAGATTTAATTATAAAAGCTTTGTAAATAATATCATGGACCAACCATGTTTACCCATTTGTGTATGAAGTACAATATATAAGGTTGTGAAAGCAGTGAAATCCTTTAAGTATATATCTTACCGGCAGGATTATGATGACCAGTGTCATACGGTGGGTAGTCTCCATTCTCCATACGATTCTTTTTAAGTGATGACATAAATTGGGCTTGGGCAGCTGCCGCTCCTCCGGCAGAAGATAACGGTACTAACGGAACTGACGTCCTTTTCGGTGGACGACCAGGCCTGGAACTTCAAAAAATTTTGATAAATTTCCCCGAAATAGAAAACAGGTGTTTTATTCATAAGACTGAAATTAATTTTGTTGAAACATATATGTAAATAACAAATTGAAATGAAATTTTGACAAGCAAACCAATATAACTGAGAATAAAAAGAGAAAAGACAAGCATCACTGCAAGTGTGTCCAAGAACACCTTCCTCTTCCACAAAGATATACATTTATATTTATATTAGCTACGAAGAAAAAGGAAAGAAAGGCAAATGAGGTTGTTGAACTAAAAAGTCAGAGTGTTAAGGTAAAATGAAGAAAAAGTTAATTGAGTGCAATGAAGCCGACAGAGCGGCTCCTCACTAATCACAATGAAAAAGAGAGGGGAGAGAAACTACTCTTATTTTTCTACTGTCTGTCTGTCTGACTGTCTTATTCTCGCTTAACTCCTTTCATTTATATTCTTTCTCTTTTTTACTTTCTCTTTTAATATCTCTACCACATTTTGTGTTGTTATATCGTATGCTTAATATTCCCTCGGAGCATAATATTTAGAGAGAAGATGACTTGATGACTTTTTCTTCATTTCTTTTTTTTAACAATATATATTTTTTGTTGCCTCTCTCGCCCATCTGCAACATGCTTTGCATTTTTATTTTCATTCTTACAACTCCCTCATCTCCACCAATCCATTTATTTTCTCTAAACCGGTGTTTTTCTCCTTTCCTTTCCATCTTTCTTCTGGCATAATCATCGTCATCACGATCATGATCATCATCAATGCGGCTGGTTTTACTAATGCACCACTTGTCTCGAGATGAAATGGAAAGAATCACCGTTTGAAATATAAATATTACGTAATGGAACATGTAATATGTATATTTCTGTATATAATACAGAAAGAGATGTGCTAAGAGGAAAAAGTAAGAATAATGGTTGTAAGATTGAAGAATGAGGATGAATAGTTGGAGTTAGCAATAATGGTGGAGGAGTGTGCATATATTGTATAGTGTTGCTCATCCTGAATCGTTTCCTGATTTTGTAATCACCAAGCCACAGATGAGCACTCCGCTCCAAAAATAAAAATATATGAAAAAGACAATGCGTTTATAAAAGAAATTATGATAAAATGGGTAAAACACACGAGGCGAGGGTATACCGAGAGAAAGACGGAAAGCACGAGGGAGAGAGCCACCGCCTGACTTAATGCTTTTGCCTTTTTCTCAATACGTTATATTTTTTTAGCTTCATATCAAACTTCAAACTACGTCTAAAGCATACTGAAACGCGCATATATTTCTCCCTTGTTTCTTCCAAGCTGCTCATTTTTTCCTACTTTTACTTATTTTTTAATGGTATTATGAGTAAAAAAAGTAAACTGCATACAGTTATACATATAAAGATCTATGTATAAATGAAGGGGAGACGAAAACCAGAAATCGTGCCAGTGAATACAAAGTGGTCGATAGATAGGTTGATGGGGGTACGTGGAATAAACACAAAGCCTCCTCTAACAAGTTAAAAAATATAATACATGTATCTATTCGTAATGAAGATTGACGGGGATGTTCAGCTTAACACTGAGACATCCATTAGCACAAAAATGTTCACTTGGTGGTGGTGTTGGTGGTGATGTGTGATGTCCTATATGAGTTCTGTTCGCATCGACAGAGAAGACAACTCAGATTAACCAGAAGGAAATCAATAATAAGACGGGCAATAATTTTTTTTACATGCATTATTTTTTATTACTGCTCCTTCCCTTTCAAGCAATTTACTAGCGGTGCAGAAAGTGTCTAATAAATATGCATATTTATAATATTCACACAATTAGATTCCTGACGTGAATACATATTCTACATAGTTATTAGTACAAGACAGAACTCGTACAGTTTTCAAAGTATTAACTAAACTCAGCATTAGAATGATTGTGATGGTTTCCAGAAAAGGCAGTGTTATTCTGAGCAAATAACCTCTTTAGCGATGTATCTAGCTGTAGAGATCTATCTACTTTGGTGGGCATCAACGTAACTCGCAGAAAAATGTAAAAAAGCGAGTGTTGTTGGTGAGTTGAGATGAAATGAATAGAGAGAAAAACATCAAACGCCACACGTTCCTTACGGCTTCCCAAAGTTTTTCAATTAGGCAAATAAAGGTAGAGGTTTTGNGTTGAGATGAAATGAATAGAGAGAAAAACATCAAACGCCACACGTTCCTTACGGCTTCCCAAAGTTTTTCAATTAGGCAAATAAAGGTAGAGGTTTCGGAGAGAAAACATTTTTTCTATAATTTTGTACCGTTTTAACATCCTCCACCAAAGCATACTGTCCAATGTATACTCTCTCCTGTTGTTATTAGTTAGTTATATAAAACATTATACGTTCTCACTGTTACAGTTATGAACCATTCATAGTTGGCACAGAATGTGCTGGCTGCTTGTGTATAGCTAATGATAAGAAAGCCACAATAAAAGCATTGCTTACAGCTTTTTCTATTGGTATGAAAGTTGAGAAGAGTGCATGTGGAAGATATACATAGCTCATATTATTTGTAGGTGTGTGTGTGTGTGTGTATGTTGTTAGCATGGTATAAAGGCGTCCATTTCCCATCCACCCCTCTTCCTCTTTTGCTCTGACTTACTCTCCTCCAGACTAAGAAACCATACACCTTTGCCGAATATTAAATATCTTATGACTTGGGATTCGCAATTAGGTAGCAAAATTAATTTGAGCCTGTGCACGTCGACAGAAAAAGAGAAAGACTGTCTTGTTCTTGTTACTCTTGTTAGATAAGGATATACATATTATGAAATGGAGAAAGAGAGAGAGAGATGAAATGCATAAAACCAGAAGACAACAGTTTTTGGTGGTGGTGGTTGAAGCTGTGTTGCCGCTGTTGCTTTTTCGTTTTTGGATCCTCTTATTTAATCCCTCATTGCTTACTTTTAGTTGCTCATCTCTTTTCTCATTTTGATAGTGGTGATGTGCTTTCCCCTTTTTCTTCTTTTTCTCGTGTAATGAGTAATATTGAATTTTATTCCTTGTTTGGTTATTGCATACTTGGCTCAGAGAAAATGTTCAAATGTAGGAGAGCAATGAAGATATATATATATATATATTTACCTATGCACAAATTTTAGTTGCATAGTTATGCATATAGAAGAAAAGATCGTGAAATGTGAGATGCAAACAAAAACTACGGTGATCACAAAAGAGAGATACATAAGCACAAAAGATCAAGAAGCAGACAACATTATTATCATTGTTATTATTTGTGAAGATGAACAAGACGAAGAAGAGTAAAGAGGGACGAAGAGAGAGAGAGAATTTTATGGAGACTTTTAACTCCTTTCTCCTTTCATCATATCTTGCTAATTTTATTAGAAAATCCTATTTTCTATTTTAACCAATGAATGAATGAGAGAGAAAGGCAAAAGAGTTATTATTCCTTGGTTCATTTCTCTTAATGAGATGCATAATAACACGAACTATATACTCCCGTATTAAATTCAATTACTTGTTTTATACTGTCTCTCTTTTTTCATTAATTCCCAAAGTCTCGTTTGGAAACTTGAGATGTAAAAGAGGGAGATATGACATAATATACATTATACAATATACATTGTACTCTGATTGAATGCGCATCACAGACGCAATATCTATCTGGCGTTACATCCTTTAACTGGAAGTAGTTTTATTTGTATTACAATATTGCACAAACTAATAAAAAATAAATGTGCTATAATTATGCAAGTTGGTGCAGTTTTTCCTTGAGTCATGAGTAAAGACATAATACTAATGACTTATGATAAAAAGTAACTTGACTTATTAACATACATATGTACAAAAATCCCTGCTTAATTGTTCTACAGCAAAATATTAGGGATATTCTTGGCATCAAGGCCTAATAAAAATCCTTGCACCAAGTTCGTCGACATTTTTGTACAAAAGAGGGATGATATCATTAACAGAAGTGTTTTGAAGAACAAAAGAAGCAAAGCTCTTGTTTGGTTTTGTAACAACATCACCATCTTTTCATTGTGTGGATTAAATGTTTAAAAGAAGAACAGATGAAGAGAACCACACATTAGCTTCAACTAAAATGCCAAATTTTTATTAGTGACGGTATCACGATTAGTGCAATTTAGGAAAAATCAAAGTGTAACATAGAAAGCATTGTATTCCATTGTCTTTGTTTTTATGCTTACTACGAATTCACTTAACTCTTTTCAGCAACTCTCCAGAAATATATACATTTAAGCACATTACACGTGTAAAATATTATGCAACAAGAGCAGTATTCATAATATCACAGTATGTTATGCTCATCTCGTAGCAATTATGAAAGTGAATTCCCATCTACTAACTCATTGTCAAGTCACGGTTGACAGCTCTCTCTCCGCTGCATCATAATGTTGACATTTCCCACAACAACTGTCCTAATTCTCCCCTGGGAAACATTTTCTACAGATTTTCATCCTTTTCCAGGAGTACTCCTCCGTTTTTACTTCTTTCCCCTTTTGTTTGCTCTTTTTTCGGAATAGAAATACCATCGGCAACTGGATAACGTATGTGTTTCTAAACGGCACGTTATATCCAACGCTGAATCTGTCAATATCAATGGTTATGGTTTTCTTTGTAGTAAATTATATTATACCGATTCAATTACGGATTTATATTGATTCAAAAAATGTAAGTATGTATCTTACGTTTCCATAAATACCCATTTATAAAAAAAATTATGCTTTCTTTAATTTTGAAAAAATAAATCCTTCCAGATTTAATCCGAAACGCTTGCGCAATTGCGCATTTTACATATAAAGTGACCAGGCTACCTGTTGACAAATCCGCAGTTGACTAGTGCATCAATTGTACTGGACTCAATTGAGTGACGCAACCCGATAAAAGTAATCTTATCACTTAAAAGCAACAGTGTGATGGAGGGTGAGAGAGGGAGCAGTCTATTTTTGGTGGATTAGAGTCGCCAGGAGGCTGGGGTACAATCACGGTCAGTGTTGTCACAAGAAGTTACGATATCCATGTACATTAAGTGCTGGTCTTGGGGGAGCTGTATGAGCACCGTCTTGGCTTTCTGTTCCATCAATTCCTTCTCCTTCATTAACCAGAAATACAAAGCTTTTATGGCTATGTACACTGCTATTTCAACAAGTGCGAACTGCAAATAGGCCACAGAATCCGAATAATGCTTTAAAGCATTGTGAACAAAGCCCTATAATTTCCCACAGCATAAGATTCCTCTCTTTTAACATCTGCTATGCCACCTTTCCCTGTTATAATCGCCCTAACATATCAATAGAATATTCAGTGAATATAAACTACAGTTTATCCTAGTTTATTTTATTCCCTTTAACCGAAAACCGGAAATACACATAAAATGTGTTCTACTCTTGTTCACAATAAGGGAAACTGAGAATAGGAAAGGAAAGTTGAATGTTTTAAATTAAAGAGTGAGTAAAAGAGGAAAGTGGAAGAATGTGAAAGGATAATACTAAATAAACACGGATTGTCTATGCATTTATTTCCTCGTGTTTCATGAAAACATTCCTTTATCGCAAAGTACTCTTAGCTTCATGTTGGCATCAGCCGATTGATTGCCTGCTAATCTGCCTGTGGGATGTAACGGATAATTCCTAGGATTTTTTCCACCGAGAACACCAAATGGCATTTAGCATTAAGAAAAAAGAAGAGAGCGGTAAAAGAGTAAAGTCAGTAAAGACAAATATGAAGCTCCGTATAAAAAAAACGACAGTTGATGGTATGATAGAGCTGACGATGATGAGAGGGATGTTGACTGGGATGAAAGGGGGAAAATACAGAGAAAGAAATTTGAGGACCGTCATCGGTTAAAGAGAAAGAGAGCGAACATAAGAGTTTTCTCAAGATACTAATCTGTTTTGACAATTCCGCTCATTTCCAACAGGCATGAATACTAATGGTTATCAGAATTAACCCAGGAGCAATCCCGCTCTCGTTTGCTTCTTTTATTATCCAAAGCAACAGAATTAAGGTTTATATAATCATGGCATGTAAAAGGCAGAGAGGGCATTGTAGCGCAATGCTTTTATAGTTTTTTTTGCTGTTTTAATGTCTCCCACCCAATGTTTTTCTTTCACCTTAAAAATACGTTTTGCGTCTACTCAATATGTCATGAAAATTATTCCGTGCTCGGTGATGCTTAGCTTTAGATGCCTGATGCTAATTCATTTGCATGAAACGTTCATTTCTGAACCGTAACTGTAGATAAATGAGGAATATAATGGGAAGGATTATGTATTTTGTATTAGACCTTTCAAAAAATTAATATAGAAACCAAATTGAACAAGTTCCATCTTCTACATGCATATTTTTTTACAATTCAAATGTGTACAAACTGCATAACATTTGGAAATGGAGAAAGTATTCACATTAAGATTATTAAGGATAAAGGAAAAGTAGGAAAAGGGAAGAAAGAAATCATCTACCTTTTTTCTGCTTCGTTTCCTCCTCTGCTCTCACTCAGTCTTCTCAAGCATAAGTTGCCAACAGACTACTAAGTAGAGCATTTTTACGTGCACAAGTTATGATTTCGAGAAAGAAAGCTAAAGCGAGAAAAGGGAATTATATGGAATTTCATGGAAAATGGGTTATTTGGGATGGGATATAGTTATTAAAGGTACATGAATATTACGGTTACAAGGCATGAGAAGGAGAGGTGGGGAAAAGATTATATACTAAAATTGGGTATATAACAATGGATGGTTGTCATAAATACATACATGCTTTCATATGTACATTACATCTAGGTGCTAAACAGGGAACCGGATCCTGAACTGGAACACACGACTACGACTACTTTGGCGAGATACTTGAATTGAATACACAGAGAAAAATACACTCGTATAAGTCGTCATGATATGATGTAACATTGTGTTGAAGTTCAAGAAAGCTAATGAAAGTGGGAAAATATAATAACGGCGAAATAGACTTTTTTTGTGAATACACAAGAATAATAATAATAATATGGAAGGCTGTTATATGTGTAAATGTAATATGTAAGATATCACACGGGTACCTAAACTTACATGGTACTTTATATTAGCATGAGCCCCAACATGCCGGATCATCCCATCATCATTTTGTGCACCAACTATTCAACCCGCAACATGCACACGCAACGCTACGGGAGCAAGTAAGCATACCAGATTAAACTACTCACGTCCTGGGGGAATGAAGAAATAATCGCAAAATGCCATTTTATCTCTTCACTCACTCTCTCATTTTTTTCTTTCTGTTCTTCTTGTATTCTTTGTGTCAGAAATTGGGAACCAGAAAAAGACTGTACTGTACAAAATTTTATTTTAAAGATTGAAACTCTCTCTCTCTCTCTCACTCACACAGCTGGTTCTTCTTCATACTCATTCCTTCGCTTCTGGCTCATCTATCTTGCATATATAAAAAAAGCACTGTGTATTTATTGTGTTTATATGTACTCCATTATTCTTCTTTGTCCTCAAGTAACTCAAATGCAAATTTGGCGGAGAGGGTATATAACCAAGACGAGAAAAAAAGAAACTTCATGAATGAGAATCATGTAAAAAACCAGCGTCATCTTCATCATCATTTTTTTAGATGTATGCATATGTATGTGGGTATATTATTCCAATCTTACTGAAAAAGTCATGAGAGCTCTCTATTTTTTTAGAGGGGGTATTAAATGTGATCTTGCTCTCTTTTCTTGCCCTTCTTGCGTCATATAACACTGGTATGTAAAAAGGTATTGAAATTCGTTGACAAAGCCTTTAACACCTTAAAAATAAACTAGGCGGAGAATCAAAGTAAAGAGACTTTTGCATGGATGATATGATTATGTGTATATTTTAGTATGGAATTTCTATAAACAGTATAACCTGTAATCAGTCTGCTAATACATTTTTTAGTATTTGACTTGATACACACGTATGCAATATGTCACCCCCTGAACTTGTTCTACGGGTATAAAAAGGAAATAGACTTTTAAGTGAAATGTAAAGAATCCGCGGTATAAACCCATGAAAATTTGTCCTTTCCTCTAGCAAAAGATAAAAACCAAGGTAGCAAAAAACGAAAAGAATAATGCCTGCTTACAAAAAAAAGGCGAGAGACATCATTGGGAGGAGGACGCTTTTAAAAAAGTAGGAAAAAAAGCAATAAGCAGTCAAAAGCAATATTATAAGGAAAAGAGATAGAAAAAAAGCAGGAGTAAATACCATCTTGTAAAAAAAAACCTGCAGAGCACACTTACATTTTGAAAATACACATTACATTATGCGCGCAAGAAATGAAGCATCACAAATAGCCATTTTCCATTTGTAATAACATTCAGTCATCCAAGTAAATATGACTATAAAGTTAACAAGCTTATGCATAGCTAAACAAGAACAAGAAAAAAGCAATTGATGCATGCAAAATAAGTGTGGTAGAGTCGTAGTCATCATCATCTTGTGTTTTCTTATAGACGTCGACTTGTCCTCACGCTTCGGTCTTGTAAGTAACTTTTTTATTCGTTTCTACCACCTCTTCTTGAATACATGTATATAATATATATATATACATACATGATGCTCTCCAGCAAAAATTTGATATATCTGCCTGCACTGCACCAAACAAATATGTTTGTAACTCTTTCGCCGAATAATATTCAAGTATAAATTGCATGTCTGCTTATTCATATCCTGGTTTCATCACCATTTTATTAGCTTGTTTGTCGTGTGTTTCGTTTTTCTTAAATTCTTCTATTCATATTCTGCCTTAAGGTTTTTGATAAGCATATAAAGTCGGTTGAATGTTTCAGATAGAAGGGAATCCAAACGAATTGTATTTAAATTTAAAAAATGGGATAGTTTTGTCAGATCATGCATTGTATGGGCACATCATTTAATAAATATCAGATTTTAGGTACATGATATAATCTAACTTAAGTTCATGATCTGTCATGATCATGACCATACGAAAACACAAGTTTATCTATTGTAAAAGCAATACTGTGTTTTTGGTGATATAGGAAGTTTTTAAGGGGGAATACTTGTTTCTATTAACTTTCAAAACATAGTTATTCATTGGGATTGTGAGGTTTTCAGAGGTAAAAAAGTTACAAAAGAAATTCTTTTTTCCTATTGTACTGTCAGACTCTTAACTATTCAAGTTTAGCCGGTTATGGGTAAGTTACCTTTGTCCATCCTTTGCGGTTCTTAAGAAAAATGAGAGAAACACTGGGTTCTTTAGATTAATGAAAATATTGTACACATTTGAGTATGTTTTAATAGAAGCAATAATTTCAAACAGAAATTACACACAAATTAGCCCAATCTAATGTAACTGGAATTTGATAGAGACTAAAGATTGGAATGTGAATTGGAGTGAAGACAGGCCGTTGAGCGGATTCAGATGAAAGCTATGCTGAGAAGACGTGCACAAAATGATCTTTTTATCAAGCTAGGAAGCTGTAGCAGAATCGAGTACGGTTTAAGTTACAAAGAAAACGCTCTTTAAAAAATATGTACAAAATGTAAATATATAATTGGCATGCATAATATTTGGAGAGGCAGAATGAAGACCTAACATTATTGCATTGGTTTTGAGAAAACTGGACAGTAGACAGACCAAAAAACGACGAAACCAATGTACTATGTGTGGCATACATTAAGTGAGAGGCTCCGAGTAGGTAATAAATTTGTTGAAGAAAGTAGAATTGGGTAGAGTGAATGATGGCGATCAAAACTTGCATCAGAGAGAATTACACTGAAGACATTTTCTTCTTCTAGGATTATCCTCATTTCAATATGAATTGGAAGGAGATATAGCAAGCATAAGTGAGCATAAGCATTTAATTCAGCTTTATTTTATCTAAGCTTTTATGTGTTTGGATGGAAATACATGGAATTATTGAGAGTGTAATAAATATATATCATAGAAAAGACCAAGAGATCAGAGAGAACACAATGAAACAAAAAGGCAATCCCCCATCAGGCAATAATAATCATGTTTCATTCCAATGATGATCATCATCAAACAACAACATCAACATCATAGTCCTCATATTATCATGATTGTTATTATCATTACTACTACACTAAAACTATTACTTTTATCATTATTATTATTATATATATTCCTCGTTGTTTCTCAGATGAGCATTTTTTGGCTCGCTCTTTGGAAATAATTAGAGTTATTAGCAATTTGAAGGATTGCTCAAAAAAGATGTGTTCTTTTTCTTAGCTCTAGTACAGCACTTTTGGTTGCCTCTATTTTTTAACCGTGGTTTCATTATTCTGTTGAAAAGCCCACCTGCTTCTAGAGCCCGATACAGATACAGTATCTATCCACTTTTGTGGATGCTACAGTGAATGAATACTAATATCGTCGATAAGTGAGATAAATGGTTAGATTGTTGGGGATGAAAATGATTATGACGGGAGAAGGATGCAGGTTGTGAGAAAGGAATTGAGGAGAGCACACACACACAAAATCTGAAACATTGTGATGTAACTGACAGACAACATGGGAAAAGCTCACGACTTACTTATTCACTTTTGCTGGATTATAAAATGGGCCGCGATGAAACTAACCCTATTTCTGTGTATGGATCTTTCAAGCCCAGAAAAAAAGTTGCAGGTATGCGAGTAGTAATTCTGCACATGACAAAAAGGAGGGTGCAAGTGCAACCCTTTCGATATTACAATTTATGTTTGTGCTCTGGAATTTGTATTACAAGCGGTAATTATTATAATGAGCTTTGCGATTGTGTGAGAGCCCATGCATTTAGCATTTAGCAGGAACAATATTACCTATTGTAAAAAATTCCTCGTGTGAATCAATCTTTTATTTTAAATTTCAGTGAATAACAAATAATCAAATGTAAGGAAGGGTCTAGCAATGAATTGTTACTCATATCATGCTCAAATGGTATTCACACATTCATTATATCTCAGAATAGAGTACTACCTACCGGCAAATAGATAAATACAATAATAGTACAATTTTCTTGCAATAATAAGTGAAAAAATAAGTGGTTAGGATTATTTGTGGTGTACACATATATATTAGGAATAAACAAATGAGTATATAGATTACGATTGGTTTCATTATTTAAAAGAGTGAGTGTTATTATATTTTTTCTGTGTTTGATCCGCCTTTAAATGAAGGGCAGGTACACAGGTAGATCCATTCTTTGAGTCTAATCGAAAATTACTGTAATCATTCACGAAGAGCTGAAATTTTTTCACTACCTTGATGATATGTTTCACAAAACGGCTTACCAGCCTCCTTTTCATTCCCACTCTAACAAATAGCTCAAAGTTAAGTAAGAAGTTTAACAAAGTCAACTCTAAAACGAAAAAAAAATTGAGCCCACTTCTCTCAAGTTAACCTTAAGCTTTTTTTATGTTTTAGCTTAAATCGTATGGCTTTGAGATGTAAAAAAGGAGAAACGTATGAAAAGGAAGAATGCTGATAATATGATGCGTCGACCACCACTTCTCGTGTGCCTATTGTTCTTGTTGAACACCAGTAATCACAACAAAACTGAACAATAATACAATAGGACCATACAAGAACAACCTTCGTTTCCAAGAGCAAGAGCCAAACTTATAATAGAAGATAAGGTAGACAGCAAAAATGAAGAAGAGAGAGAGAGAACTAGGTGGTTTAAATACAATGGAATCACATCCTTCTCCCTTATCCTTTTTTCCACCGTCCATCCATTATTATCCCATCAGAGAAAACTGCCCAAAAATTACAATCACAGGTAAATTAAGCAAGAATGGAAATGTATATTCGGCTACGTATGAATGTATATACGTATCTGTGATCCCAGAAACTAATTTACGTGTTTATACACCCCCTTTTCTCTATTTACCACTAGACCAATCACCCACAAATCAGCCAGTGACACTTTGCATCCTCCCACTAAATGAGTGTCCCCCATTTCAAATTGCTTTATGATATACTCTCTCTCCTGCCTCCTTTTAACTTCTTTTTCTGGTTTTGCCTTTTAGCTTTGGCCTCCTTGGTCTTCGAGAATAAAATAAACTACTGTACAATTACTGATCTATTATTTTTATACAATAAGTCATAAAAGAATCACAGGAAGCAAAGCAGCTTCCCTACCTCCTGAGCAGTGTGTTTGTGCTGAGGCTTATTTTAACATGTTTAAAATAATATCTTTATGATATGATGCTTGGTTAAGAACTGATTTCGAGATCTGCAGATGTATGTATTTTTGGGTATGTAGGAGAATTTAATTAACACCAAAATCTTACCAAAACGCTACTTACCCCTATTTTCCTTGCCATATTTAAATGATTTGAATTCATATAAACGCGTATTACTGCAAAAGCTTTAAATTCTAAGCAGGGATTTTTAACAAGTTCGTTGACGATTCATGTGATTGGTCATGTGTCCAGTAGAAGTTGTACAAGAATGACAGAGTTGTAATTTGGACCAACCCCACAGAATAGCATATTAACAAAACTTGTACATACACTGTTTACACACGGTCAAAATACATTAAATGCTGAAGAAGTTTATGCACAATGCATGCATTCACTTCATTCTTACTTTGTCTTCTTAAAATTCTTACAGGCGACCAGGAGGGCACAGAGCATGCATAGTATGATAATGGATTACTGATGCCGACTAAATAAAAAAGTTAGCCAATCCAACCACGAAAGCAATCCCATTATAGAGGTGGATATCACCGTGAATTATAGCCGGGCAGTCACAAAGTGGACAATGTATTCAAAGTATGCGAGGTGCTACAACATGAAAGCATTTCAAAACCTGGCATTCAAAAAATCCTTTCATGTCTTCTTCTTT
>JAHZNG010000367.1:0-16051 GCA_027744375.1 Orchesellides sinensis
TGCCCATTCACTCACACGCCCGTGCCCGTATATCTTCTTTCCTAGTGCCTATATTGTATGACAAAAACCGATTTTTCCACACACCAAAAAATTAAACATACCATTCAAAATATGTATAAGAATATTGTATTAAAATATAAAAGTTATCATTAAATATAATATTAATCACTAATTCGTAATAAACATAAGTTAGTTATAGCGTTCATGGAAGGAAGGCAAATGGAGCCCGAGTATCTAAAGCATACTGTAAATGCAGGCGTATTGTAATGTAAATGACAACAGATTTGAATGAAATTATTACTGTCGTAAAGGGTGAAAGTTCCATTTTCGTTATAAAAAATAGATAAGATTTAGGGTTATTGTAAACTGTTGTAGGGAGTAGTCAATATGAATAATAAAAAATCGAAAATGCTAGCGATACCCATAAACTCTGCTATCAATATCAATATGGACATTTTAAAATCATTTACAATGAATTGTTAAACGTACAACTTTACATGTGAAATTAATTTGATGTATTTCCACTAATACAAAAGCTGTTTTAATAATTACTCAAGCGCTCCTTTGTGTAAAAATGGAAAAGCTCCTAAAAATCAGTAGAGTAGACAACATTTATACCCAATTATATTTACATTAATAAAAGCGTTCATATTATGTAAAATATATAATATCATAGCCAGTTGTTAATTTATATGAGAATGATAACTTTATTTGATTCTTTTGTTTCATTCATTGAATAAACAGAATAGAATAGAAATGTATTAATTATGTTTAAGAAGTCTATCACAACTATCAAGTCTTTGTCAACTGTGTACGATGTGTGATTAACTAAAACTTAACAAGCGCTCCTTTGTGTAAAAATGGAAAAGCTCCTAAAAATCAGTAGAGTAGACAACATTTATACCCAATTATATTTACATTAATAAAAGCGTTCATATTATGTAAAATATTATAATATCATAGCCAGTTGTTAATTTATATGAGAATGATAACTTTATTTATTTGGTTATTTTGTTTCATTCATTAAATAAACAGAATAGAATAGAAATCTTTTAATTATGTTTAAGAAGTCTATCACAACTATCAAGTCTTTGTCAACTGTGTACGATGTGTGATTAACTAAAACTTTAAAAAATACATTAATCTAAGAAACCTCAGCTATTTGATGTGATCTGATCCTATCATAATACGTCTACATGTGAAAACATTGATTTACTGTAAATGACACTTTACTAATTTCATTGTTATTAATAGAGCCAGATCCTTTGTTTAAAAAGCGTTTATATTCTGCGCTAAATGTGTATTTAATACTGATTTTACTGTGTACTTATACAGGTACAGTTTATTAGATAAGCCACTCAATAGGCATTTTAAATATGAAGATAGAACCCTACATGATATTAATTAATTATTATAATTCAGTACCATTTTTCTGCATTTTTATAATATTACAGAGATCGTCATATTGTAAAAAAACAAACCTACTTAATTGTGATTTTTTATGTGTAATGATGATATGTCAGCCCATCAATATTAAAAAAGCCTTTCCTATGATTGATGACTTTTTGTACAATGAATTTAACAAAACTTATCCATATATTCATATACGTACAAATACAATCCAGTACATTTTTATTATAAAATTAATTACAAAAATCAGCGTTCTTACAAACTAAACCAAAACCTGCTAAAAGAAATTCTTGTATTAAATTTTAAATAGGAATACGGAGCAGGTACTTTGCAGATTTTAGATATCCACATATTTGAATTCCATAAGACTGTTCAAATTTGGACAAAATATGTTCCCTTTAGTTGTCAAATTCTCAGCTATAGCCCCATCCGTTGACTTGAATCCCATTGCATTTCCTAAATTACAAATTTTTTTTAAAAATCTTGATTAACCACAACTCATTTTTTGCATAAAAAACAGTATGTCATATTTTACATTTGCTTACCACAAGCTACGTTGGTATCTGCACAATTAGTTGTCGCAGTAATAACGCCCTTTCCCTTCATAGTCTGTTTCACAGCATCCTCCCGTGAAAAGCAGGTCTCTACTCCATACTGTCCCTTGAGCTTCTGAAGCCTACCCAAGCTTTCAGGTTCGCTATTGTAAAATGGAAATTCAACAGCCTTGATAGTATCCAACACGTCCTTATCACCTCTTTCAAACAACTTCTCAAGTCCATCAACCACTCCAGAAAGTATAAGTGAGTCAAGCTCCTTCCTAAACTTGCCAGCAAAATAGCCCGTTCCATACTTCAAAAATTTGAAATTAAGCTTGTCTCCATTTTTGGATGCCAGTTCAGCAAGTGCTACGCCACAGAGGATAACATCATGTTCCACAAATTTCCTGTATGCCTTAGAATCCAGAAAACATGAGCTATTTCCTTTACCCCCGTACCCTTCATGTTTCAAGTACCTTTTGCAAATCTCTGGATCCTTTGAATTGACAATATCTCCAAATGACTTCTTTTTCTCTCCAACAATACGCTCAAAGATAAGGTCATCAAGTAAACTCTTGTGTGGCTCAGTTTGCTGAATAAGTACAAGCCTTCCAGAGTTGTAAGGTTTCTGGAATTGTAACGCAGCAAGGTCGCAAATGTACACGGGCTCACCCTTCTGCTCAACACGAGGGGACTTGTAACCCCCACAATAAGTTGTTGAATCCTTCCCAACAACCACACATTGTCTGGCTAAATCTTTAATGGAATAAATTAGCTTGGTATCTTTTATGTCAGGGGAATAATACGAGGTATTTATAAATCCGTTAGTGTTACGGGGCTCGTTACGAGCAATCTTTTGAAGAATGACTAGGCTTTCATTGTTTAAGTCTGGAGTGATTTTGAATGACTCCAGAATCTTGGGGGTAAGGGCTGTGGCATTCCTCCCACGCTTTTTGGATGGCTGCTCATGAACATCGAATTGAATCCCGTTTAGTTTACTCCCAAGTATGTTAACACCCTCACGAACCCAGGATGGAGCATACACAAATATATCCTTAGAGGTTGAAGATGCTCTCTGTGAACTTGTTTGGTCGTGCCGTAAAAATGTTTTGCAAGGCATTTTAGGCTAATTGTTTTGGCAATTCGAGAATATTAATTTACTGAAATTGAGTACCCATGCAAAATATCACAAAACAAATTTACTATGAGGGTAGCGACAACCAACCAGTTACTTTAAATAACTATAGGTTAATGTGAAAAATAAGATATAAAATAATTCCCTTTTTCACACGATTCATATGTATGGAATAGAATGTGTCAAATGTAATAACACCACATTTCATGTGTTGTTTATCAAACCAACGTAAAAGGATCCCGCAAGTTCCAAGAAGCTCTATTGCTGACTGCAAACATGATATCATGCAAGTTTTGCTTTTTAGTCGAGCTTGTTGTGTGTGAGGGAATGCCAATATATGTAAAAAGGTGTAAAAAGCAAAACATCGAATATGAAACTTTTTAAACTCATAAAAGTCTTTAAACGCTTTAATCATTAATACGTTTTTATAAACAGTATATAATACTGTAGGATATATATTAGGTACACAGTCCGAAAGCAAAGAAAGATATGACATATGGTAAATCGGTGCGAATTTGGTACAACATTACCAAATTTGGTAATACTTCAGATTTTGTGATATAAAGAGATGTAATAGAGTTCAGTCATTTGTTTGCAGTTTTTGACTTGGATCCTTTAGAGAGCAAGGTAACGTTCCGTCATTTGTACATTTATATTTGGGCAAAATAAATTCCCTTTACTCGTCAAATTCTCTGCAATTGCTGCATCTACACTGGAAAACCCCATTTCATTCCCTGAAAATAGTTAACCATGAATGAGTTAGTTTTGGAAATTGGTATAAACCAGGTAGATATGTTATCATTATATTATTCGGCCAACTTACCGCAAACTGCATGATTATCACCACAATTCGTAGTAGCGATTACTAACTTGTTTTTGGAGCAAGATTGCTTTAATGCATCACAATCGGTGAACATGACTATAATTCCGAAACGGTCTTCCAACGCATCAATACGTTTCTTATTCTTCGGATCAGTTTTGAAAAATGGTAGCTCAACACTTTTAATTGTATTCAATACCTTTGTATCTCCTCTCCCAAACAAGTCTTCCAGGCCATCCACAACACCCGAAAGAATTAGTCTATCTAGCTCCTGTGCAAATCTCCATGCGAAAAATCCAGTTCCATATTTAAGAAACTTGAACCTTATTTGATCTCCTTGTTGAGAAGCAACCTCTGCCAAGGCCATTCCACTAAGAAGTACATCATTTGCCACAAACTTCCTGTAGGCTTTTGTGTCAATAAAACAGGAGCCCTTCCCGGGTAAACCATAGCCGTCATGTTTTAGGTACCTTGTCTTAGCTTCTTGGGAAAACTCTGAGGAGGAGTTCCAGCAATTCAAAATGTCTTCGTAGGTTGTTTTACTCTCCCCAACAACATGCTCGTAAATGAAATCGTCTAAAATTCCTTTATGCGGCTCTCGTTCTTGGACTAATACCAGTCTTCCGGTATTGTATGGTTGTTGAAATTGCAACGCAGCAAGATCACATAAGTAAACACGTTGTTTTAACTGAATTTCCCTTTTGCACTTATAACCTCCACAGGAAGTGGTCTCGTCCATACCAGCAACTACACATTGTCTCACCAAGTCCCGAATTGAATATAACACTTTTATATCATGAATATCTGGATATAAGGATGTGTTGATTACACCACTCGTATTGTGTGCCTCATTTCTCGCAATTTTTTGTAGCGTTTTTAAACTGCACTGATTGAAATCATCAGATATTGTAAAAGACTCAATCGGCTTGTTAGAACGAACCTGATTCCATTTAAAGTTGTCATAAACTTCAAATGTAATACCGGTTAAGTGTTCTGCCAAAATTAGAAGGGCACGTTTTACCCATTCCGGTGCAAAAATGGTAGTGTCACTGCATGTAAAGTTATTTCTGTCACAAGCATTCTGATCATTTCTTAAGTAAATTTTACATGGCATAATTTGATATTTTTGTTATGCTACTAAGTGTAATTAGGCGATATAATCAAGTATAAAAACCGGAAACTTAGGAAGAAATGTTACAACTGAAACGCTTGCTCAATTACTTCTGAAAAGAGTAGTCCACAGAAAGAAGTAAATTATAAAAAAAATACAAAATGTTTGTTTCCCAGTTCACTGACGTTATTTGTTTGTCAAGTCTGAATAACAGAAAAACGTGGTATATATAATGCTATTGTGTTTTACTTGAAACACACGTATAAAAAGAGATGTGAGAAGCTACAAGCCTTTCATCTAACATCGATATCGATCTGTCTGAAGGATGTATGATTGCATGAATAAGGATCTGTAATCTGTAAATGGTTATAAGGCTCTTGTTTCTTTCAAAACACGATGATGTTAGGATAGATGATGAGTAATTTTTGCTGGCTTCGCTTTGCCAATGTGCCAGGATCTTTTAAGGAATTTAAAAATACATAATATAGGATTTTGGTTGTGGCACACTATAGTAAATGTGATGTGAATGCCTAAAACATATTAATATTATGAATCATCAGTGAATCATACTCACTGCAATGCTATAATGCACAAGGTACCTGAGAACTATGAAATATACAGTTAACATTGGTTTATGATATGATCACCTACATGACGTAAGGAAAGGAACGTAGCAATGCAAAACAGCGCTAAATATGTGACCATGAACATTGGGAAGTGTGCTAAAAAAGTAAAACATGGGTGACGAGTTTTAAGTATGAGCTGAATATGTTCACCTGTGCTTATACTTTATACTGAGCTTTGACGAGGATTGTAGAAAAGTATTTTAATTCACAGCATTGAGCATTGTAATTGTATCTTGTTTTATATCAACTAAACCTTACATGTAGGGAATAGGCTGTAGGGAGCGTCTGAAATTGTGTCATGACTTCATACATATTTATATACGTTGAAAAATACATTCTATTCTTGTTTGTACAGTGGTAAATAGTTACATTTGGTTTGGAGGTGATAAAAGGCGAGGAGAAGGGTGCGGGTGGTGATGAATGATAAAACCAGGAGTGTACAATGACTGAAAACAAAATTATGCTAATACTGCTCTTGTAAAATGATTATGATAGACATCTTATCATGCACACAATAATATTGTGCACATATACTACACACATGAGTAAACAATTGAAAATAAAAAAATGCATACAGAAGAAAATAATTATTCGTCAATCCTTAAATATTTCTCATTTATTTATAGCTATATAATTTCGTTTGGTTTTTTCTCTTATCACATAAAGGGTAAAGCTATTAGCACACTAATTAATTACTTAAGTATTGCTAAATCCCATATTAAGTATACCAAAAAAGAATTTGTTTTAAAGCAGCAAGGTTTACACCGAATAGCCGAATGAATGCATACATGCCAGGTACACAAAAGTCTATTGAATTCTTTTAAAAATTAATACAAGAGAACCAATGCGAATGGCCGTATACCTACTACTGATCATGTACTACTGGAAGACATGGATTCTAGAACTAGTTTCTTTGTTCACTGTTCATATGAGTGTTCCTTTTAAGACTGCTCATATAAGCTCGTAAAATGGATGATTAAGTATTTTTACTAATTAACGGGAGTAGGAGTGGTTAATTTTGCGGATGCGTGATGAAATGCGTGAGCTGGACTAAGGCCACCCGAGCTCGGATTATATTCTACTGGTCGAAAGGCTTTCTGAGGGTTGTACGGTGCAGGCTGGTAAAGAGTGGGACTACGGCTATTACTTCCAGACGGCGGACTGTTGAGCATTACTACGGTTTTGTTGCCAGTAACGCAGTCACCATCCCATAATTCCTAACCAAAATGAATAGATTTAAGTTTAATTATACAATACATTATTGCGAGGCTTCATTATGAAAACAAGTTTCAGCAAATAGGGACAGTTATACCTGTGAAACTCCTGGGGCTCTGGACTTATTGTTGGGTGGAGCATCGTTATTGGAGTAATTCTGGTGAAACCTTTCTTCTGGGGAGGAGAGAGGTCTGGAATGGGATACTGGACTGGCAGATGGACTAGTATGAATATCTGTTTAAATAAAAATATGACATGAACATCACGAATGTTTTCGAAAAATCTTCATTATGTTATCAAATGTCAGCACATACTTCGATTCACGAGGGGACTGAGGCGGCGTTTGAAGCACAGAGCCTACGGCTGTTAAATCAACACTAGAATGCCGAAAATGCTCCGAGTTTGACAACGGTGGAGCAGAATGAAGGCTGATAACACTAGAAGCTCTCGCAGGGCCGTTAGTACCATTCCCTCTTGAATTATGGTGCGCCCAATCTTTTCTGTAGTTGTCAGAAAGAACGGATGCGTTGCCACCGAGGCCAGAACGTGGACGATCCTGCTCTGTGAGCAGGTCCATGTTCGAACTACTCAGTCCTAAATAGAAGAATCCCAATGTATTACTATTCTTTCATTAAACTTATGAATAAAACAACCTTGATGTTTTTATAGCAGAACTTACTTGAAAAGTTAACCGTGTAGGGTAACCGTTTTACTGGTATGTCACAAACGACTTGTGGATGCACTGTAGGTCGTAAATAGCCCACGCTGGACTTGGAGCTGCTTATGACACTGCTCCCACCTCCACGTTTTCTATCTCGCCGACTTGACACAGGAAAGATATCACTGCTGCTTGAAGAGTTGTAATACCTGCATTTGTATTTGATTGTAATTATGATTTAGCTATTTTAATGAATTGATTTTGATACATACATTTTTAAACAGAAAAGACGAAGAAGGGAGTATTGCAAACATTGTGTTGATTTGTGGTTTGTGTCATGTAAATGTAGGTACGTATCATAATTTCTACAGTTATTAATTTGTTTTAAGTTAGGTATTTTGTGGTATACAAGTTTTAGTTTTTGCCTTTCATAAGTTATGAAAGTTGTCTGTTAGTCAATTAAAATTAGTTCATAATTTGTCAGTCTGTACAAAAATTAATTGTTGCTGTGTTATAATTTGTAAGTAAGTTGTGCGTTTTTGTTAGAAGGCAGTTTTTTTTTCAATTTAAAATTTATACCATACCAAATCTTAAGAGCTCGCACAAATGATGAATAGGTCTTCTTGGTGTCCAACGGTCCATAAATTCAGTGGCCATGCAGTTGATGATGACCCGTAGAAGTATTATAGCCTTTTAGTCAAATTGTCGATAAATCTTGTCGAATTTCAGGAATAAAGCTATTTTTTCGGTTGTCAGTTTTAGCGAGCTTTGCAGTCATGAAACGCTTTATAGATTTTGTCTTTGGATAATGGTTATTCCTAACCTAAAGGCTACTCTATTAATTTTAATTAGGAAAAGGATGCTATATTGTGGCACTCAAGTTACAAGGGTACAGTCTATCAGAAAATGGAATTTTCAAAAAGTTTATAGATTTATTTTTTACTTTTACCTACTATATGGCTTGTGAAGTACTATGAAAGTTTAAACAAAAAATAATAGTTTTTCTATATACCTTTCTACTTTCTACCCTTTCCCTCACCTAAGTTTATACATGTAAAAACAAATTCATAACGTAAAAAGTTTTTTTTAATCTTAAAACTCAACAAAAACAATATAAAGCTAAAACAATTTAACCTAACAAACAATGGTTACATAATTTGGCAACATATTAAAAATCAATCGTGCTGTATCCTTTAAAAATTCTCTTTTAAATCTATTATTGCACGTTATACGAAACGGACGCAAGCGTATTTTGTTTCGCTTTTGTTTCTACAGAATTAGCGATCAAAATCGTATATAATTTTTCCAGAGTTTAGTCCTTGTAAATGTAACGTTAAAACATTGTATTAAGAATACTTGAAATGATACTTATTCAAACGGTCAGGTCAGCAATTTTGTCCTTTGGATTCTTTTTAACAGGAGCAGTCATTATAAATTCATTTCTCTGTATGTTTTTTAAAAGCTACCTAGTAGTTGGCCCAGAGCTTTGCCTGTGGTTAAATCCATCTCCCTCATTGTGAGCTCTTCTATAATCAAAATATTGCCGTTGACCTGTTGGCGTACAGAACTCTGACAGCTCTTGTGTGAGTTCGGAAGATGAAACCTTATGATTATTTCCAGCAGATCCTGGGAACGCGTTTCTATTTCTTGACGCACAGATAAGCTCTTTTCTCAAGTCACCCGTAGGACCACTATTCGTAGATGCTGGAGCCCCCTCAGGCTCCTGTCTCTGGTACATTGACTGATGGTGCTGGTTACTATTATGATTAGCAGAGGTATAGCTAATATTACTACTTCTTCCACTGTTTCCCCGAACATTGTTCCTTTCTGCACCTCCTCCAGGACTACTTCGTCGTGGTTCAAAAGCAACATCATATCTATTGCTCATCATATCCTTGTCCAAGTTGTGACCATGCTTCATATTGTTACTACTATTGTTTAGTTTAGCCTTTGCCTCCATCTCCAGCACGTCTCTCCTTTTCTTCTGCCTCCCGACTCAATTCCTCCTCAATCTTTTTTCTTTCCAAGACCCGAAGTGTACTTTGGAACTTAAACTTTTTCTTTTTTTGCTCAGCAGCTTGTTGTTGTTCCAGCTTTCTCTGTTGCTGCTCCATATGAACTCTAGCCCGACGCTCATTCTCCTCTTCAGCCGTGAATGGAGGAACACTCTGACTTCTCTCAAAAGGCTCCTCCTCGCCTCGCCTCAACACTCTTCTACCTCGACCACCACCAACGCCACCCCCACTATCCGAAGGTGATCGACTACGATGTCTCTGAATCTGTCTAATTTTATTACCCCCTCCAACAACATTATTTGTTGGCGACATTGGATTATTACTGTACTGACTTGTTTTCCTCGGTTGGTACACAGTCATTTCAGAAAAGTTAAGATTGTCCACACTCTTCGTACGCCTAGCCACGGAGGAGGATGAGGCACGGCGTGAGTCGTAAGCTGGGAGATACATTATATGCGAAAATGGTTTACGTTCCCAACTGCCGTCCCCATATCTCACGTTCGCGTTACTACTATTGTTGGGTGAGGCCATCTCAATATCTTGATCTCTCTCAAATTCCTCAGCAAGAAGATGCGTTGTAGTGCCATGCGACCCATTCGACAATACTAGTTGGTCTTTTCGTCGACTGCTCACATTCCTGCTGCTGTTCAGCTTTACTGCAGATGGTGATGGGAGTGGAGAGGAGAAGCTCATGCTACTTGGCCCATAACCAATTTCTGATTCTAGTCGCGTTCCGTTGTTGTAACCATTATCCACTTCATCATAGTCATGATTACCGTCGTCACCATGCATATTCATTGCTCGCTTGATATTATTGTCTTCAGCGGATGATGATACTGACAATGGTAAGCACAAATCTTCTTCATCGCCACCAACTATTACCTCACCTTCTTCCCCATCGTCATCATCGTCGTCTTGTTCAGCAAGCACGAGTCTTAACTCTTGCTGTTCTATATTATCATACTCACCGTTGCCGATAAGGTTCAATGAGTTGGGTTCGCTACGACTCAAGAACCAATTCGTGTCTAACCCAACAAAATCTCGACTCCCATTAGATTGATTGCCACTAGGATGGCGCAAATGATTGGCTTGTCGCCACGGTTGACTACTACGAATATTACGGTAGTATCTTGATGAAGCACCACCGCCGCCGCCAACACTACCAACGACAGCTTGACTCTTTTTTATCTCTTCGTGTGTTTGTGGTCCATTACTACTACCACCATTCACTACCATAGCTGCTTTTCTCGACCTCACATATAGATTTCCAGGTCTGTCTGCATGATACTGGTCGGAATCACTGACCATGCCCAACGCAGAGTTCCTTCCCCTTTCAAACAAGTTATTTCTAGTAGTAAGCTTTGGCGGAGTTCCTAGCGCGGCTGGAAGCACCCTTGTAGCAATGTTTGAGCCAGAGTGGCCAGGATGATGAGGGGAATGGTGATGGGGATGGTGTGGGGCTCCTTGCTGATCTTCAAACTCCGAGCTACTACTTTCATCTAAGTCTTGTTCTGGGGTCCAGCATTTATTTCCCTCAGAGTCCTTTCTCCCACCATGATGCTTTTGCTTTCCCCCAGATGCTCTGAGCTTGTAGCCCCTTCCACCCCCTCCATTCACAGTTACCGGAACGGGGTTGCTTGTTGAAGGGGTTGTGACGGCTGAAGCATCTGCAATTATTAGTTCGGGATTTGCAGGGCTTCCAGCATCCCCCGCAGATATTCCAGAATCACCTGCAGACCTTTCATGGTGATGATTGTTATTACCACGGGAGGGTGGTATTTGGCGCATATATCTTTGGATACGATCATGACCATAGCCCTCCTCACTACTGTAACTACGGCCAGAAACAGAGACCCTTGATGGCGAATCTAGCGCCCGCCATGCTGCCGTTGGGGAAAATCGTGGCAAGCCAAGCTTTTTAGCAGGAAGCGTTGGTCTAATGTTTAAAGGAATGTCTAAATCGGAACTACTTAGTTCGCTAGACGACTCCCTGTGATGCTGGACCACGCCATCTCCCGTTTGCCTTTCACTCGTGTCAAAAGATCCCGAGTCTTGCTTAATCTGAAGCAGTTCAGAATTGGTAGATGAGCTAAGTTTCTCATGAACCACTTGTCGCTCCCCTTTATTGTTGTTAGTACGGAATTCATTGTTGTTATTATCCGAGTCGGATTGGTGGACAGGATTATTATTCTTTGATTTATTACTGTTGGTAATGGTTGATGACTGGGCATCCATGCCAAAGTAGAATTTGGTTTTGTTTGAATCATTCTTATTATTACTCGTATTATTCGCTTTGGTATTATTGCTATTAGAGGTGATAGGCGCAGCTGGAGCCGCGGTCGCTTTCCTTCGACCATGATGAACATTATTATTACTCCCACCACCAACGCCGCCAACTTTCCCATTAGATAAAGCTGGCTTATTATTATGGTTCTGGTGATGTGGAGCATTACTTTTATTATGGCTGCTTGTTACTCCTGCGGCTTTCATCTGTGAAGACGATGATGATGACGAGATAAAGCCTCCTTTGTTCACTTTTTGGTTCACGGATGGCAAGTTACCACCACCGCCGCCGGTATTGCTAGTACTACTGCTATTGTTGAAATTCATTGTTGTAGATGATTGTGAAGAAGACTGGCCAGGATATGGTGCAATAGGTGGTATCAAATTTGTTGATGAAACACGGTGAGATTTTGGCACATGCTCATCCTTCGTTGTTCCGACAGATCCTGAGTGATTGATCATCAAGATATTACTGCTGCTACCTGCCCCTGTTGATGCTCGATTACTGCCAGCACCGTTTGTACTGCTGCTTGTTATCTGCTTCGAAGAAGCGGAAGCATGGTCACGAGCCAGTGGACTCATCATCATGTTCTTCACTTCCGGATTGTTTCTGCTTGACAAACCCGCCACACCATTAGTGGAGGCTCCGCCACTGGTAGTTTGTACTGGTGAACCATGTGATGACTTTCTCATTCCTCCACCACCCTCAAAATGCTTCCTACTTGACAGGTGCATGTTGTTGTGATCTACTCCTGAGGATTTTGAGGTGCAAAGACCGGCTTCAACAGAGTGAACTGAGCTTCTGTCCCTGTCACCTCGAAAAAACCTGTTTGCGTCCATGCTGGCACGCATCATGCCTCCACGACTCATATTTTCTAGGTCACTGCATATTTCAGGGGAGCGAGGCCCATTGGCGTGCCTTGACTCTGCTTTGGTTTTAAAGAGCCGGGATGCCTTTTTGCTGTCACCACAGGGGGACTGTAATTGTGGGGAATTGGGTGAGCAACACATCATGTCCCCACCCCCATTTAGTCGTAATACCTGCTCTGCGGGGTGACCTGGGGGCGGGGGAGCTTTGCCCTTCTTTTTGGTGCGGATTTGCTTTTTTGCAGGACTTTCTTGGATCAGCGTAAAACTATTAGGAACTGGAGAAATTGAGCGTTGGGGAGAACTGTCGTCTCTGTTGTGGTGATGATTGGAGTCATCTATGTCACGCAAGTCGGGCTCACTATCGTAGTCCCTACTGCTACCTCCTTTGGAGGAAGCACGTCTTGGACCATTTCTCTCCATCATCATGCCGTTATAGTCCATTACGGAAATATTGGGAGTTGACCTTCCAGACTGGGGACATTGCATGCCATCAACGTTTGAACAGGATGCAGTGCTTCGCTTCCTCATGGCTCGTCGCAAGTCCTCCGCTTCTGGACTATGGGGATCCAACTCACTAAGGAGCTTTCTCCCAGATATTGTGCCACCTTGATGGAGAATAGCTCCGTTGGAGGTTGGCTTTAAAAGCTTAGCAGCACTTGTTGGATTCACGGAGGGAAGCACTTTATGTGGTGAGGGGAGTCGTTGGTGGCCATGATAGCCTCTGGTAGGCAAATAGCCTTTCTTCATTCTATTTCCAGAGGGATCCCCTCCCAAATCACTGGATGCCCCGCCCCATTTACCATGACCTCGGGCATAGTCATGATGGGGCATGTGACGGCGTTTGTTGTTGATATGACCATTGTCATAGCTTGAGTTATTGTTACCCATATTTTTTTTCTTCTTGTGACACGGTGTAGCTTTGTGCTTTTCACTCAGCAAGAAGAATTTAATTTCTTAATTTTGCACATAGTCTGCAAATAAGATAAGCATTCAAAAAATATTTTTTAGCATTATAATAGGTTATGCTATCATTATTAGCGGTTAATGAAAGGTTTTAGTTTTTAATCCTGATATTCAGTATATATAGTAAATGTTATGTTATGCTTATCATGTGTAAAATTTCTAACTTTAGAACTCTATTTAGGATGCAATATGTAATCAGTGAGCGTTCAATATTGAAGTTAAAGCCCAAAAACTGAAAATATGAAATCACTAGCTTTTTAAAAACTGCATAAATTACAGGTTTCAATAAACAAAATGCTTATGTTACACCCTTTTACTTTTGCTTTTATATTTAGGCTTATCAACCTGGTTTATCTTAATGCAGCTGCACCTAACTGTACAACCTTTTAACTTCTCTAATCTACTTATTGATGCAAATTCACTTTTACTGGTAAGTGTTCTTTTGTTTTTCATTAGAGCACGGCGCACTAATTATTAATTCCATTATTCCATATAAGAGCATGTGAAACACAAATCCTTCGTACGGCTTCTTTCACCCTTTTTGATCTTATGATAAAAATATCACTAATGTGCACACATGCATATTATCTATAGGCTTCTCCGATGCCATCATTCACACATAATATAAGCTACGCTCATTTCTCTATTATGCAAGGGCTTAAGAGTAAGGGAAAGGGTGGAATCCAATCCAGCTTCAAGCCCAAAGCTCAAACTTTTAGACACTAAGTGAAAGTCCAGCTCATTTCCCTAATCCTGGAAATGCGAGCACTTAAACAAAACGGCACTCATGCAACGACTTTCCTTTAAATGCACATCCGGTATAATTTTAATGAAATAAAAATCATATTCAGAATTAATTACTTACTCCAATTCTTACTTAGAACTTTTCATATTTCAACAATACATAATTCCTTTGAACGTGTAGAAATATTAAACTTTAAACTGAAACAACAAAAAATGTTCACAGCTCAAAACAAAAACCTTTTCATCCACAAAAACTCCACAGTCAAAATATTTTATCAGAAAATATTAAATGCAACAGAGAAATCACATTTCAACACAAGTACAACTGACTCTGAGTACTCATGAGGTTATTCATCTCATTAGTTTCCGTTGTCGTAAAAAATCTATTTTATTTGTACTCTATGCAAATAAACGTGTATCCTTTTTTGTAACACTCACAAAAAGATAATTTATAATGTAGTTTAAAAACGATGCCTTTTGTATGCTCCACACAATTTAAACATTATTTTGAAATACTACCTTTTTACATTTACTTATTTAATTCCTCTTAATTTGTGAAATTTTTCAAATGCATAATAATGTTATGCTTGATTGGAGCCTATCTAAATTTTTGTACAAAAATCAACAATGGCCTTATGTATGTCCTGTCTGTGTCTGTGGCCCTACGAGGTTAGAAATTGCCCAAAAAAATTTCTAAATTTCATTAAGACACCATTTGTGACTACGGTGAATCCTTCTAAACAGGTTAACATTTCAAATAATAAAAAATACCCATCACCCCCATCACCGTTTCGTCGTCTTCATAATATGAAAGGAATTTTTTATATTTCTCCCTGTGTGTTAGCAGTATATGCATATTTTACGTATACATAATAATGTGGGTAAACATTTTATTGGTACACAATGTATTAACTACTGAACCAACAACTCTTGTGTATATAGAAAGGAATGAGGTCATGAGGTCTTTTTTTCTCTCTCTTGCCTGTATTTTCCTTGATTGAGCTGCACAGGTATAATACGGTCGTAGTAGTATCCACTACGTGATTAGAAGGACAATAATCATCCACCATGTTTTAAAACCTTCTTGGTATTATTCAGTCACTTTATTTATATTCACTGGATCCTCTATTTATCCTTTTAAAAACAAAATACACTAATAAAACTTTGGAAAACAAATACACAAATATAGTTACAAACTAATTTTAGGAATGATATTTTTGCACTGACTGTGATTTTTTTGCCTTTCTAAAAAATACATGTATAAAATGCCCTCTTATCTCCCTATACTATTTCGCTAGACTGAAAGGAATCCTCCTCATCCTCTCTCATCATCAATGAGCTACTATAATAATTAATTTTTTCTGTATAATGAGAATCAAAATGGGTATAACATGTATATGCATGTTGTAGGTATAATGTATACATACCTTTTGCATACCTGTGCGGATTATAGAATTTATAACGTAGACTGCTCTACTACTACCATCATGCACACTTACTATATAACAATAACATAACAATAATGTTAAAGTGTGTGAAAGTGTGAAAGGTAGTATGAGATTATATATTATGAATAGTGGTTGTTGGTTGGTTATATGTATTTTGATATAATGCTGATACGATACAAATAACAGCCATAAGATACAACAACGGCGATATGCATAC
>JAHZNG010000368.1:0-36242 GCA_027744375.1 Orchesellides sinensis
GATTTTTCATATTATTATTAATTTTTGGCTTATAGTGAGTTTGAGTAATTTTCGTTTGCAGACGTTTTGGGATTTTCATAGCAGGCAGGTGGATTTTATGAATGTTATATTATCTTTTTTATATGGGTTGTTAGTTGTTGCACTGCATTATTCTAAATGGATTTGTTTCAACAAAAACCGCTAGCCAATGTAAAATTGAAGAGTAAAACAGTTTTAAAAAACGGGTTAGGAAAACTTCTTATTTGTTTACTATAAACTTGATCTTTACCAGGGCAAGACGGGAAGCTTGAATTATTAACTAATATTATCCGTGTGCAATGTTAAGTAAGGAGGTTGAAATATGCATGCCTGCCTTATATATTTAGTCTTTAACTATCTTACGTCTGTTATACGGACAACATGTAAAGGCTGTACCACTGAGATTGAAAAATGACAGGGAAGCTGACTAATAGGAATTCACATGCATAGTATGACGTATGGTATTTATATTGTCTTGTTGTTTTGTATTATATCCTCTATTGAAATGCAGCAGACTGATGGAAAAAAGTACTCGCAAAAGGCGTGTAGTTACCTCTTTTACATCAATATCTAATAATACATAAATAACTCAAAATGCGAATGATCGAAAAACCGAAAAGCTAATTTATTAGCATTCAGCACATGGTTCCTACTAATGCTGATCGTTATCAAAGGCCATTTAACGTAGATAAATCTACGAACATTAAGAAACATGTAAATTTAATATGTCTACCTGTTATATTTTTACCTAGCCACAGCTGAAGACATTTTATGTCAATATTTAGTAAATACCACCAACCTTAGTGTTGTTACTTTCCGTAACATACTATTAATTATTCAAAACCTTTTATTACTATTACTATTCTTAAGACCAAATGCAGATATTCTTTGGTTATCCTACAAAACACTTTATTACAAAATGTATTTTTAATCAGCACTACAAATATTTGTAGGAATTTTGAGTAGTCTTAATGTAAATTTAGTGTTTATTCACACAGGAGTAAATGAAATACACATAGGTGGTTTGTATATTCTCAAACGAAAATCATAAATGGAAAGATAACTGTATCAAACATCATCCAACAATGTTAATTTGGCAAATCGGGCAAAAAACAATGACCTATTAATTCCATACAACTTTAAACTGTACAGCATGAACTTTCCTGGTATGTATGATGTATCACTACGAAACCGTCATGTTTTCTAACTGAAATACAAGCCAACTTGAATGAAAGTTTCAAAAGAATGGAACATAAAAAGCCAATAATTTAAACAGTAAAGCCTTCGAAGCGTATTTTCTCATCACTCATAGTTACATCATTGCATGTCGAATTCTTGTATTTTAGCATGTTCCTGACACTTGATGAAATGATCAGTAAGCAAGGATTATAGATATATGGTTGTTTGACGAAGGCCGAAGTTTTTCATATGTATCTACTGTGGAGGTAGTTTTGCTCACGGTCATCATAGCATGTTTATCCTTTTCATCAACATACAATGCAGCGTCAAAATATAGAATACTAGAGTAGACACTCTAATATGTTGAGTAGCAGGACTGTTGAATTATGACATGTCAGCAATCAATACTTAGTCCATAATAAATTTATGTCATTCTTCCAATGAGAGCTATTAAACATTTAACAGCTTCACGTCACGTACACTAAAGCAAATAACTGGTTTCTCGTGTGGTGTCCAAGTCCAATTCTTATTGGTATTCATTCGTAATAATAATACAACATTATGCTTTCACTCTTTTATTACGTTGGTATTTTGGTATACATGCATGAAGAGTGATGCAGTATGCTATACCCAACGTAAGTAAATTATCATGTTCTAGTATGTGACTATAATTCTACGCATTTAAACGATTCAATAATAATAATAAAGATATATTTAACAACACTTGGCATATTATGAACATACATGATGCTATAGTACATCCTAACAACTATCTCTTTGCTTTTATATGCATGCATGTACACTATTCAAGTCATTCTTTTTTACGGCTGTCAAAAACAGCTTACTTTACGAGCCTTCCATTGGGTAGTCCTATGTGGTAGCCGTGTGTGTCGTTCATGTTACAAATTTAACAGAGTTTGTCGATTAGATGCACGTACGTACCGTAAGTAACGCAGTGAAATCCTAGGGATCTCCACATCCATCCTGATTGATAATACATTGTAAAGTGAACTTCAACAGTTGCGTTTTTTAGCAAAGGGCATCACTGTACTGGTATAGAAAAAGGTTGTAAAGCATAATAATCAATTGAATGATTAGCTAATGCAAAGGAGCGAGTTTATTCCCATTCATGAGACAAAATAAAATGAAGGTATAAAAATTAGCAGTATGGTTTACTGCCACGCTGTCCATTTCACTCTTGTTATACATTGCATGAGCATCATTCGCCGAAAAAAACAGCACAATTTTTACTTAAAAAACAATGCTTTCACTCAACCCTCAACTGATGAAAGTCACAGGCACATGGTTGACTTTTACATGCACGTAACATTCCCTTTCCTACACGTGTAACTTTCTATAGTACTATTTCTCTTATCCTAATGAAGCAGAGCAGTATTAAACAAAGGCCGCCTCGGAGTGAGCGAGTAAGTGTATTATGCATATTTCATGAAGAGAAGATCCTCCTTTGGAATGCTAATTGTAATGCTTTCAAGTTATATAAAAACTAAGGTATATATGTAATCGCTACCTTTTTTTCACTTTCTTACAGAGATTGTGACTCCATCCCTGCCACTTTTGACCAAGCATATATATGTATGATGCGCAGTAAAGAAATTTTCATTATAGTAGTACACAATGATTTTTAGCAACGATGACGATGAAGAAGAGGTAGATAGATACTTATGAATACTAGAGAGAGGCACACACTGAGAAGAGGAATTAGGTTTGCATTAAAAAGTATGTCAACTTTTGTGCAAGTAAGCAGAGCTCTAGCTACTTTAGACGACTTGTCGTTTCATAACTCATTCCAAACAAGGGACAAGAACTAGCATTTTTTGCTTTTCTCTGTGTGTGTGTGTCTTTAAGGGGAACAATGAGGAGAGGGTATTAAGTACACGGAAAGTTTTGTAGTATGGTCAAATAGTAATAGTTTTCACAACTTGGTTTCCTTCTACGCCTTTTATTTTCTGGTCCAAAGCTTGTGTCACCAGGGAAAGGACAGTGAATGCGGGGCTGAGATTGTCGTGCATTATTAGCTTGCTTGAGTGAGTGTGCATGTTGTTAGCAGCAATACTAGAGTACTGGAGAACGAGCTATAATTTCAGCTCATCTACTAGTGAAAGCAGCCTTGTCTTTATTTTTTCCAGCATAAATTGCTCAAGTGGCTGTGAACAATCGTAGTAATGTTTTTTTGCTGGATACATGTAAAATTATTATGCATCTTGTAAGTGCGTACATTGCCAAAGCTAGATTATGTTGGTCTCTTGTTGCTCTACTTGGGAATTGCGATATATATTCCTGTGATATTCATACAAAAAATATTTTTTTGGGGGAATAAAGAATATTATGATAATGTAGAAAGATATGAAAAAACTTTTAACTTTCAGCTTTACTCCGAACATTGGGCATTGGTTTAATCTGTGTAAAGTGCGTAAGAAATAGTTTTTTATTTGTGTAATAATAATATTAAACGCAATTTCTACAATCACAACTTACAGCTTTTTAAGTTTTTGTATATTTCATTTGATGCACAGCCGTTACCCTGTGTATACATTACTTATGATATGTTTGCGCGTTCAACAGTACATTTGGGAAAAAACTATGGTCATTGACGGTATATCGTTGTTTGCTGCGTAAGGATAAAAAACCCCTTTACAAAATATCCTACCTGACACTAAAAGGATGAGTGCAAGAAAAAAAGGGTAGAAGTGAGAAGTCACATTCCCTATTTTACCACCGTTCCTAAAACATTTCTCCATTTTAAGTTTTTTATTACTGAAGGTGAAATAGTCCCGGCAACTTTTTCCCCCATTTGCTTCACTCTACTTTTCACTCACTTTCTCTCTCACTTATCTCATCATATAAGGCAAAAGTGAGCGTTGCCCTACCTGCTTCTCCTTTCTCCACTTTAGAGCCCATCCGCAGTAGATAATGCATAATGTAAAGTGGTGCCGTAAAAAATTTGGGTGCGAAACGTTTCAATTTCTAACGTTACGACTTTATATATCCCGTCTGTGTGGATATAAAGAGTATATAAAAACTTTCTTCAGCCGGCACTCGTGAATGTGCTCACACTACATGAACATACACGTAAAAGTTTGTACGATATTGGGAATTCAACCCGAACGCACTGACTTTGTGGATGGGGATATGAGTGTTTTCCTTAACGTGCATGCATACATGACGTACGAAAAAAAAGTTGTTGCGTTATTTGAAAAAAAAACTATTTCCTCTCATGCGGTACCCTCCGTGGTTGTCTTTTTCTGTTATTCTAATAGTAATTCAATATATCTGCTTTTATCCTCCTATATTAAGTTTTCGGTGGGTTTAGAAACACATTCGGTTTATGTCTGTACCTGGAAAGCCTTTTATTCGTTTTTTATACCTAAGGATCTATCCATATGGGAACAAATCGACGCTATAAATATTGCATAATATAAAACTGATAGTGTACGAGATCAGCACATTTGAGCATGACTTAAAAATTGTAGCTCTATGAATATATACATGGACTTTGGTATTAGTGGGTTATTGTATACTAAAAATATATTTATGGAAACATTTATTGAAGGCATGTGATATTTTTACTCAGCAGTGACCATTTATATATATTCCTAAACTTTTTAAGGATATCCATCCAAGTGCATACATCATAAATCCTTCATGATACGCAAAAATATTACATGGTCAAAAAGATTGGGTGCGACCTCCAATCGAGAATGCTGGAGAAAAGTAATAATAAAGTCATGCTATGCTCCATCGAATGTTTTTAAATTGTTTTGAAAAATGTGTGTACAGTTACTATGTACCAGGGTATGAAGTTGCTATTACTCCCAATCCGTGAAACTTTACACAGTAAAAATATTCTTATTTTTTCCTAAGAGTTTTTTTAGACAAAAAGATTTTTTACTGCATTGGCTAACTAGATACAATATACACAAGTGAAACAGATTTTATCGACTCTTATTGAATGCAATACATTTTATGGTGCCATATATGGAATGTAGCATCCCCGATGCTGTGATGATTTTAGTTTGAAATTTCTCTAAGTTGATAAGATACATTACCCATGAGTTTACTTGAATTTCTGAGAAAACTGAGAAAATAAGTTATAAAGTTAAACAAGTTTCAAGCAAATAGCTTACCGTAAAACAGAAGAAAAAATGTCCACGCCGTGAGAGGTCTCATCATGATCGTTTCTCTTGTTCTTCTTCTACTGTGAAAATTTCCAATGGGATGTTGCCTTGCAGACTGAACCGTTGGATTCAGATTCTTGTTGCACATTTCACAAACATACCCTTTTCAGCATAAATACCTACCTAGAACAAGTGCTTACACGCTTATTCATCACATTTCATGTGTAGCGTAGTAAAACAGACGTTTTCGTTAAATTCAAATAAAAACACGACTTTCACAAACTGCTGTGAAACCAAAGCATTGTTGTTTAAATAGTGAAAGCATTTTGTACCTCAAACGCAGATTAGATTCAAACGTATTTAATATTATAATTATTTCTAAACTAAGCCGTATATCTTCCAAAACAAATAACTTGCTGCAAAACCCTTGTTTCAAACTTTCTAAACCTATTTAATATCCACAAAAACGCTTTCTAAATGTTATTTCAAATTTCCCTCTGCTACTTATATGTCCTTACATCCCTATAAAAATACTAACTTTTATAACTAGTACACTTTAAATACTTTAATGTTGACCCATTTCCTTGTTGTCTGCTGAAGCTTCCTGAAAGAAATAAAACTTGGTTTGATGTCCTTGATTCAATCGAAAGGCTTATGATAAATGATGTCCAAACATTGGAATGGTATTAAATTATGTGCCATCTCTGACGCTGACAAAATCAATGATTTTGCTTTGATTCACCTGAAACAATAAAATGAAAACATTTACTTTAATATAGTGCCATATTGACACTTAGATTATACATACATATACCTGTAAAGATTTAAATTAATTCTAACCTAGCTTTACATTTCATTTAAAACTTAAAAATACAAATACATATTATACAAGAACTCTACTATTCACTCCACCATTATGTTACGTTACCATTACGTTATACGGTCACGGTCTAATTTAATTTAATAACGATTTCCAGGTGTGGTCAGTAATCAATCAACTATTCTATAACTACTGTATAACTACAACTGAATTAAATAGTCGTTTGTGGGGACAAGTGTGCAGCTCATGTATGTATGCCTCTGAAAACCGTGGATATAATATCACTTTGCTTGTGAACGTCCTTTACAAGCACACAATTTATCGGTAATGAATTAGTTGAAATCCTATACAAACTTACATAGTATAATGGAAATGCCCCTTGCTTTCAATGCATACACTACGAAAGAAACGATTAAATTAAAAAGCAAATTTGATCTATAAGGAAATAATTACTTCCTCCTGAATTCAATACTACTAAGCCCTTATCCCAATTTCCTGTTACGTTTTTTATACATATATATGAACATATACAATTATATACTTGTGTGTACTTTCACCCCACCATCATACATGTCTATATATGTATTATTCTTAAGAATAAGTTTTAAAACTTGGTATACAAGCGTCAGTTTTTCTCAAGCGTAAGCATACAATTTTCTATGCATTTTAATATGTCGGCAACATATTGCATTGTTGATGAAAAATGAATTGACTACAAAACCAGGTGAAAAAACGAAGTTAGTTTGTTGAATGGTAGTGTTGCCCAACCTAAGGAGCTCAAATTGAATAAAACTGTCAATGTACCAAGAATGTTTATAAGTGCCGGTAACAGATTGAGTGGAAAAAAAACGAAGAAAAGTTGAAAGAAGACAGAAAGAGCACACGCTATATGTATGTATGTATGTATACATATTGTATATATTTTCATTTTCATACATGTATGCACATGTTCTTATGAGTACTTGAACTCCATACTATTTGGAAACGCTTGAGTATATCAAATGGAGAAAAGTTCGAAAGAAAACATTGTTCGCGTGCAGTTCATTGTAGTAACGACGCAAGGTACTGTTTTCTTTTCTTACCAAAATAGCAGAAGGATATTACGGAAGTTAGTAAGCAAACCGATAAAAACAGGAGTACAGTATTTTTGTATTTATATCGCAGTGTATACGTATATTTGACTCACAGCAGAATACACGTCTAATCAAACAGCCTACGTTTGAGTTATACATAGATATATACTGTACATGCCGTTAAGGTGAGTATAAATAAGATGTGGGCCTTACTGTATTACCTCTCTATTGAAAATAAAATTCATTTGAGTTACATAAACGTAATGAAATGAGTTTAGCCTCTTGCATACTGCACTGCATGAACAAAAGAGAAAGTTTGCCTCAGCTTACCCCTTTCTACCTGTGCTATGCATATCCTAATATCAAATGCACTTGGAATAGCAAACCTTTTGCACTTCTAATGAAATCCGAATATCAACGGAGTACTTTGTATGAAGGCCATATACCTATATTGCTATATCCGGGTATAAACTGTGTACATTTAGGTCATACATGTAACAAGCACACGGCTGTCAAAATCAAGCTTTATACTGCATCTACTTTTCAAATTGTAACAGAACTTGACAGGAAAGTGATTTCCTTGATCACCGAGCTAATATGAGCAATTTTGGTGAAAAAAAAACGAAAGAAAAATCAGAAGTAACTCTTTAATAGAACGGAAAGCTTGTCTTGGTTCATGTTTGTTATTTATACGTTATTGACGCAACTACGTGACTAGGGAGAGCATGGGGTTTTATTGAATATGCAAATTTTTTCTCCAACTTTTTTGATGGTTTCATGAGAACTACAATTCATAAGTCTTTGCGTTTCGTGTAGTTCCTTTTTTTGTGGTGTATAGTTCAACTGCACTCTAAATACAAAAAGAAAAGGTTAAACAAATTCCGTGTAAGTTTTTTTGCATGTGCTACTCAAATAAAAAGCGCGAAGAAAATGTTTGAGAGTAAAAAACTTCAATATCAGAAGTCTCTGAAGTCAACCACGTTTCGATTTAGCAAAGTAAAACAAGAACAAAAATGCTAAAAAATTTGCTTGTAATGTACAAATATTCTTGTACTTGTATGCATGTTCTTCAAAGGGAAAATCTAAATCATAAAAAATGAACACGCGACCTTTGAGTTCTGCTTTGATTCAAAGTAGCCTATGATGAAAGAAATTGGAAGGGGATTCTGTTTATAAGTTGTAACATTGTGAGGCATAAAGTCATAGCTTATGTATGAGCTGATACGCTGTAAAACTTACATATACAAGATTTTTATTTATTTGCGTAAACAACGAAAAAATAAGCTTTTGGTTTTCATAAATTCGCCATTTATGATTCTTCACCGTCAAATATTGGTTTTTGTTTTTTGTTTAGCAGAGAATCTAGCTCTGTTAATGATATACGGTTTGTAATTTATTACGTCTTTGTTTCCAACAAACATCTTCGTAATACATGTAATACCTATGCATAAATGTAATATCTGCTTGAAAAACTTAACAGCAAAACACAAAAGCCTTCACACATTATGTGTACGTTTACTCCTTACATGCAATACTGCGGTATGGAAGATGGAGAGTTCGATTTCGATTTGCAAAACCAGAGCATTTAGGTATTTGCTGTTTTAATAGTGCATATTGGGGTACATGAGAATAAGATGTTTCATGTGTTGTGTTTGTTTTGTTACAGTCAAGAAAATGAATTTCTCGTAGTTGTTCGCTGTAGCCTAGCGAATCATTGTTGTATTTACTTCGATGTCACAAAGCATCAACTTTCATTGGGTACTGGAAGTAATTTCTTGATTTGATAATTGCGTATTGGAAATATAGCTTTTGCTGCGTAGACATATCAATATATTTCCCGTATGCAAAATTAAGGGACATTGTAAGTATCCGGAATGTTTGGAGCAGTAATTAAAAATAATTGAGTGCATTGAATACGTACTCCATGTTCAACTTTAGGAAAGGCAAAAATATTTGCATTTACACTGACTTTCTAATGTAACCTACCTTCTTATTGCTTACTCCTTAGTTATAACCTGGTTTTCGGCCTCAGTTTAGATATTATTTGGTGAATGTTTTGTATATTACGTCAGAACTAATAATGACAGAATATCCTACGAGTATATAAATCCATGCATAAAACAACTGTGAGTAAAAATCTATTTAATTCCGTTACACACTATATGCTTTCCCCATAACAAAATGCCCCATACATAGTATATATGCGTCTGCATGCAAGTCTTATCCAAAGCCAAAACCATTTTGTTATCCTATCATCGAAATGGTTTGCGATAAATCGATAACCATGAATAAATTTATTGATTCTTTTCCAAGCGAAATTTCATGTTCTGCGAAGAACTCACAAAGAGATAAGGATGTGTGCAATATTTGTTCATAGACCGTAAGGCGGCAAACTACGTATTGGTATCGATAACCATGAATAAATTTATTGATTCTTTTTCAAGCGAAATTTCATGTTCTGCGAAGAACTCACAAAGAGATAAGGATGTGTGCAATATTTGTTCATAGACCGTAAGGCGGCGAACTACGTATTAGTTCACGGTTGTTTGCCGATACGGCATAAATACCATTCTGAGCGTTTTTTAAATTGTGTCATGAAAAATACTAAATACACCAGCCTTATTAATATGACAACAAACTAAACTTGTCATTGCCTATAGCGGCTTATCACTTACATATTATATATTGCTGCAATGTATACCCGCTGTTAGCCGGAATGCAATAACTAAATCCAAAAAATTGAGTTAAGCAGCAAACAAAATAACATGGTACGTACAACATCCTAACTATCAGGTTTGGATGGGTAATATTTTTTCATGTTGTGTATATTTCACGTGGCCGAAATAAAGAAAAATCGTTTCAAAACGTATGGCCTCGTGTATTCATACAAACGGTAAAAAAGTTCTGGTCAACACAAATCAACTATCTTTAATATGAAACATCAATAAGTACAGCCATACTTCCTGCTTACGGTATTGAAAGGGCCGTAATTTGTTATGTTTTATAAAAAAGTCTGCGTTATGTCAAATAATTGTTAGAATTGGATCGGTATGGTAGACTTTGGTTATCTTAGCCTTGTAATAGTTATCTCTATGTCGATTTATATAAGCTGTCTAAAAATATCAAACACAAGAATGTGTTTCAAAAATTATTCGATTAAATCCCCCCGGCCCTAAATCAGCCCCTGAGTTCCCACTTCCCTTTTATAATTACTTAATTACATTTATCAACTATCTTCTTTGTTTTAACGGCTTTTATTTCCAGTCTCACTTGCTGTGTAACGTAATTCATCAAAAAACCATGAAAAATGCCAAAATTCGTGGATTTCTAATAAAAGCCAGGCTAAAAAAGGATACACGAATTATTTGTGTGTACACTCGTTTTCCTGCCAATGCACATCAGCCCCTGAGTTCCCACTTCCCTTTTATAATTACTTAATTACATTTATCAACTATCTTCTTTGTTTTAACGGCTTTTACTTCCAGTCTGACTTGCTGTGTAACGTAATTCATCAAAAAACTATGAAAAATGCCAAAACTCGTGGATTTCTAATAAAAGCCAGGCTAAAAAAGGATACACGAATTATTTGTGTGTACACTCGTTTTCCTGCCAATGCACTACATTAATATGGCAGCAAACTGGACAAAAATATGACATGGCTCATAATAGCTCTTAATGCATGCCTAGTGAGTGAATGAGTGGTTTTTGTACATATTATCCGTATACATAGGTATAAACTGTGCTTTCTATATAAATATATCCTATCAGGAATCAAACCCTTATTGCTCTGCACATTCATTTGGGTGTAAACAATATTCAGTTTTTCATGCTTTCTTTTTCCTTCCAGAGCTCACCTATTTCTCCCACTCTTTTTTATTTTTCTAAAGCTTTCTTCGCGTGCAAAATTATTTGAAAGGTAAATCAGCCATCAGTTACGGCCTATCATAGTACTTATTACCTGCCTTTTTCCCTATTCATGAGAAAAAAAAGTGACTCGATGCTTAATCAAGATCAAAAGAGGCGATCAGCAAAGTAGGCAGTGCAACGTTAGAAGACTGTTTATTATGTGAGTGAACCTAACAAAGAATTAACTCAATGACAGGGGAAAAAATCGTGTGTATGTGAGGGAGAAAGAAAGAAAAGAAAGAAGAAACAGTATACAAGTAGTGGGAGTAGAGAGCACAGTCCGCATGCATTTTTTTTCTTGGTAGTAAAGAACACATTCTTGTAACAGCAACACGATAAATGCGTGTTATGAAACCTGCGTCATACATAAAAATGTGATGGCCGTATAACATGTGAGAAAGTGAGATATTTGAGATAAATCCCAGACGGCAAAAACAGAAATTCTGATATTTTTGTTAGTTTTACACTATAAACATACAGTGTTATACATTATGCATGCCTACCTAAGAAATTTATGTAGAGATGGCGATGGCCAGGCCAATAATGGAAATTCTAGTGTAAATCCTTACATTCTTTGCATTTCCCTTGAGACAACCTTATGCTGTACCATTCTAATGTTTCATATTGTATGCATGTCTCTAAAAGAGTACGTCTTTTGAGTAAAACGAGTATAAAACTGTATATTATACAAACTGGTTTAAGAATGTATAAGCTTACAAAAAATCGAAATTTTACGAGTAAAATTTTACCACTGGAGAAAGTTTTACGAATACTCGGCCTCTTGGAGTAACTAAAATTACGCCATAGTGGATTACATATTATTATTTAATGTGATTTAAAACAAAAAGGATGTATAGACAAGAAAATACACTAGTAATACAGGCAACTATATTTTACATATATAAACAGCTAAAAAATGAGATAACTAACAATATATGGGTGAAAGTATGCAAAGCCTTTTCCTCAAACGAAAAGATCAAATTACTAATTAACCTTTGCTGATTAATAGATTACAAAAGGTATTATTTTTCAAAGCGAGTCGTTATCTGATGTTATACATGCATTCAAATGCATGCATGTACTTTTAACCATGCCAATTTATTCAGGCTTAATGTCCACACTGTATATTACGTACGTATAAGCTAGTATAATCATCAAGTTCAGTGCCAGAGTAAAATATTTAATGATGTTTTAATGCATTAGGCAAACAGATTACATGTTTACTTTCTCTACATTGAACCTTGTAGCCACCTGAAATAGTTTTCTCCCACGCAGTCAGGCTTAGTTTGGTGGAACTTTTGGTGCGTATATGTCAGCCATAAAAGAAAGCATAATGTTTGTAACGACATGTCGTTTTATTACGTAACCAAGCCGAAGCTTATAATCTGAAACCATAAGAATGAGTGACTTATGAGAATATGAGACAGGGACGACTGTCTCAATGACAGTTTTTATGATGCTAGAAAGAAAAGTGTGGGTGGGCAAAGGTAATTGAGAATTTTTTGTATTACTATTATTACAGCTGTAATAGGTAGTAAAGGATATTTTAGGCATTATATTATGGGTTAGTATCATTAGTTTCGTAATAATGTGAAAGTATACCAGTTACAATTCAACAAAATATCAGCCAATACTTTTGGTTCGGAAATCGTCTCAGTGTCAGACGCATGCTCTTAAACAATAGAAGTATTAAGCATCTTTACTTAGATTATTTTAATAATTTACAAAAATAGTCAAATTCGGGGATAAAAAGTAAGTGACAACTTTATAATGTTTAATTCGTATACCATTCTAGTTCTTTAGTTCTCAGCTCTGTATGTTTAAACTACATGCAAAAACGCTGAGTGTTTACAAGTTGAAGATTTATAATAATGATTAGCTCAGTCTGAAGAAGAAGTCATTATAAGCACCTAAAGTATTGTTTTTTCGTGATTTACCTTTTACTTTTGGCTTTTTAAAAGAACAAAGTACATGTTAAATCCAGATAAATCTAACATCTGAAGAACCAATGGCGAAAGAAGTGGTAGTTTTTTATAAAGCGAAGCTAAACTCATTGGCATTGTAAAACTTTAATCAAAGCAGATAGAACCATTGAAGAGATTTTTAGAATATATGTACTACAAAGCGACAGGATTATATGTATAGTGATAGGTCAATCGACTTATCTAAAGAGCTGAATCTCATGTGAAGGATGCACACGTCATTCAATAGCAGAAAAATTTAGTTTCTTTTGTAAGAGTTTTGAAAAATCAGGTTTTGTCTGGTGAAAGCCTTAAAATGTACATCGTATGGGATTGGTAGATCTCATTCGCAACTCTGTTCGTTTCCAGACTTGAAACATTAAACAGCCAATTTTTACATCAAAGGTACATACATGAATAAAATGCAAACTCTGAGGTAGTAGTGTATTTTAATGTTATGGGCTCCAAACAGAAAAGCTCATCTTTCACCACTTGGTTTCCTTGTTTCAATTTAATTTTAATATGTTGTATACTCAGCCTATCTGGTTTACATGAAATATCAAAGTTTAATCTCCAAACTTACAAAGGAAACGATAAAGCAAGCTAATTATTATGAATGAACTGAGCTGAAATAATCAGTACAGGAATTTTTACATTATTGTGTAAGCGAATTAATTTATTTTAAACACTGTCTCGCAGTAAGTGGCCTTCGGACTATGTGGCATGTATTCTTTAATAAAACCCGATGGGCTATTCGAAAGCGAATATCGTTTATTTCAAGTTCAGCCCAGAAAGCTCATTAGATCTAAACGTATTAATATATAATAGCAACGTATGTACATAGTTGAGAATATTAAGTTAATTTGTCTCCACATTTTGGATAGACAAGTAAAAATCTAACCTTACTAAAGAGCACAGAACATACAGGTGAGGTTTTCACTTCCAAACTGGCATACATACATGGTTACATTCATGGGAAAATATACTGCAAGTTTTCTCATTCTTACAGTAAATACTATCTAAAGAGCTCCGCACAATTTGCAAGGAATTTTTTTTGAAAAGCCAAAGTACACATAATGATGCACTTTGAAAGACACATCGATGAAGTAAAGTAGCACACTTGGAGAAAACAGCTTTTGTGACATCCGCGATAAGATTCCAATCGTGGTCTAAGACAAACAAGGTCTATAAAGCTACTTTTTTAGTACTTCGGAACAGTAACAGCAAATTGCTGAGTTTTTGCGTAAACTGCCAGACAAGTTGCAACCTTTGCAAGCATGTCCAATAATGCTACCGTACATTTATGTACGTTATATTTGGCAATATAAACTGTAAAATGTATACGACTTGAATGTTCTGTACATGTGTGCTTGTACATATTATGTATGTATTTGAGGAATGTGTGTTCATGAAAAAAGTATTATTCCAAATATTCCCTCTACTCTCTTTCTTATCTAGACATTTCAAAACTTGTAGGTTTTTATGATATGCAAATCTCTTGGTCGCAATAGAAAAAAGACGCGAGACAAAACCGAATACGAGAAAGTGTTATGTCACTGTCTTCAATGCATTTTTCACAAGCAAAATTCTAGCCTAAAGTACTTGAAAAACACATCAAATGCATGGTACCGTGGAAGATACCATTTCCTCACACGAGCCAACCAACCTACGTAAAGCTCAGCTTTCAAAACCATTACGCACATTGCAGAAGCTGTCATAGTCATAACGCATGTAAAAAAAATTTTTTTCTCAGAAGCAGTGCGAAAAATTGCACATTCTCCATTCAACTCATCTAACCATTCTTTCTATGTATAGGTATAAAGCAAACCAATACGGTTTGTAGCTAAAATAAAGAACAACTTTGCATCTTCTTGAAAATGGGGTATTGGCAAGACAGGCAATAATACAGCACCGTTTTGTTTTGACTTTGATACATTGTAATGTACAAACACGTACTATTACAAGCCTTAAAACACTTATGCAGATTTTTCTGCACGACAAGAATTATTCCCACGTATTTCTATTATTATAAATACTCTACTATTAGGAAATTTTTCCGCTCCTTATACTCTAAAGAAAACCACTAATCGTATTTCATTGAAGCATATCATAAAGAAGAAAATATTTTACCAATGCATACAAATCATATCTTCAACTTTTACATTAGCAAAAACGACGTCATAGCAAATACCTGAATGTAAGCGTCAAAGATTTGCATCGAATGCATTGATGTACGCAACAATTCATTAGTCTCAGTTTCCTGAATGTCATTGTAATACTTCATCGAAAACAGTCTAGTCAAGACACATGTAAATGTAACAGATACACCATGTCAAATAATATCTATACTATTTCTCGCAATATAAATTTATTTTTTCCTCATTGTAAACGGCTGTCCTAGAAAGTTGGTTTCCTCGCTGTATTCACCATTCTTCATACTTCCAAGATACTTCTTTACAATTTGTTAGTTTCCAGTGACGGAAAAGCCGCCTACAGCTTTACATCATTGGTGAAAGTGAAAATGAGAGAAAATAGCAAGCTGCGAGTATTACAAGACCAACTTACCAAAGGTACTCTTTAAACCTACTAAACTTGGTTACAACCTTACATGTGTAAGAGTTCCCGGTAAGTGTTGTGTATAGTACATAAAGTACCAAAAAAGATTTACATCGCAGCTATTGTGTACATAATGTGATACAAGATGTGAATAAACTTTTCCAGACACTCCACACCTACGTACACAATTTGCACACAAGAAAACAAAGACAAGATCCTTTGAATTGAATGAACACTTGACACAGCTTAACCTTATTCTTTCGCTGACTACATGCTCTTCACCATAATGTACTACATATTGCTGTACTTGTATGCTACTACTGTTGCCAAGTAGGTGGTTTTTTTATTCTTCGTATACCCAACAACCTACCACCACCGACCCAACTATCATGAATAGAAGTTGATACCTAATAGTATCAAGAGCTTTGAGTGTTGAAACGTACCTTTGTTTGTACGCTCCTCTATATTTGTGCAGTGAGTTAAAAGGAGAGTGTAAATTAATGCTTCACATACTTCACCGTTTACGTTTACTCACTAAGGTCTTTAAGACCTTGCTGAAGAAAAGAATTAGCATAAAGGGAAAAGGGTCTGTTGTTCACCCGAGCCGATTGCATGTTCATTGTACATACAAAGCGAGTACACATTATCATTGCTCAAAAAAGGTCTTACCGTTTATGTTGGTGAAAAGGTGAAAATGGGGTAGGAATATATTAGAGGAAGTAAGTGGTGTAACATGCAGAAAAAAAGGAAGAGTGAGTAGTGATGGTGGTAATGATGATGGAACGATTGCTTCCTTACTATTTCCATGATAGTTTCCAATCCTTCCATATTATACTTTCTTTTCTCTCCCTCTCTCGTTCAACACCTAAATTCTTAAGCAAACCAAGTTGTCTGACAACACCTAATCCTTCTTTTCTTTTTCTCTCTCCTCAGAGATAAATACGACATGGTCGACATCATGTCTGGTAAACTCAATTTCATAAGACCATTACTTTGCTTCTATTTTACCTCAAGGATCAGAGACTTTACTTGTACAAAGTTCGCTAGAAGAAAAATATGTTAGCGAGAGAGAAAAAAAGCTTGCTTGCTTTGGTTTGCTTTTACAGCTTACATATCTGTTTGAGTTGTACACACACACATTTATAATATATGATGTACGATGATGGTACAATGTACGTTTGGTGGGTAAGTCAGATAAGTGTGCTTGAATGCATCATCTTCTTTCACTTGTGTATATATGATGCTTGCGGATGTTTATCCTAGTTTAGTAGTGCAATAACGGGAATGATAAAAGAAAGCCGAGTGTAAGACAATGTGTATGTTTCTATGTAAATGCATTACACCAATATTTTTCCGTCTTCCTGTTCCACTTGTCCTTTGCCAGACAAGACAGGTTTGGGATTGGGTGAGTGTAAAGAAGAATTTTATTTGAACAAGCTGTCTACTTTGCCCATTTTATCCCTCCTGAAGTTTCATTGAGTCAAGTGTGCGTCTAAAAAATGCTCATCCTTACAGGGATACTATTGTAAGCATAAGCATGCATGGATGGATGTATGGAAGTATTATTTCTTCACCCACCAACAACAGTTTCGTGTTTTCTTTAAATTTTCCAATTCTTCAGCTCCATTTAACTATTGACTGGTTTTTATTAGACAAGCTGAACTGAATATGACAACATATAAAAAAACAATTTTAAAGTTTGTCAAAGCAAACACTATGCATGACCGAAGTAAATAAGATGTTGGAAAAGGTAAGTACATGGCTACAGACAACAAACATACTAGGCCTCCTTGTCTCATTTGGACAGATCTTTAAATAGATAAATACGCACATGTTAGATTTGGGTAAACAGAATATATGACACAGAGTGTCACCTCCCGATGTTTAGCAAAGAACATTATCGATGCGATATTCATACTTAAATAAATACAGCAGGAGCTTACTCCCACCATGAGAATAAAATTAGTCAAGCAGGGCAAGCTATTGCTCATTCATAGCTATTCTTTGTTCCATGAAGAAAATGTGAAAACAGGAAAGAACTCTTTTTGTGGTTGATCTACAGGAATCTTGCTTGTATCCAAACAATTGTCAATGGGACGTAAGACAAGGGAAAAGATATCGCCAAACAACGTACCACAGAGGAGTAGATCTTGACAGGCACTGTGTGTTGTTTTGTCTCCAATGGAGAGTAAACTACATTTCAACATCGGTATAAACTGATTGTGTTGAACCTCTGAAGAAACTCATGTTGCTACTTGTATTTTGTATGTCCAGGGATTTTGTATTTTACTCCTTCACTTTCCCTACGCAAAACGCACAACTTTCCCAAGATGTACACCAACTTTATTACACATCGAACCACTCGAATATTTGTTCATTCTAGACAGCTTATTTGCATTTTGTATCAAAGAGAAAGCTAGCAATTTCAATTCAGAGCTGTACAGCTATCTGAACGTTTTAGGTAATAACAATTCTGAACTTCACTATTGAGCATGTCTTACCTATCAATAAAATTCGATTTAAACTTAATGCACATTTTGAATAACCAGCGAAAATGGATAATGAGAAAGGTAAACAATTCATTTCCCATTACAAAATAACAGATCATGAAAGGTCTCGATAAGATATGTCAGATGTGTCATTTTTATGATTTAAAAAGAAAGTTTTATTTTTGGACTTCTATTTTACCCTTGCAAACAGCGATCGACCATATATGTATTGCCGTTGCTCCAAATACCAGCTAATTCAATTGACGTCAAGAAGCTGACAAATCTAGTTAATTAGTTTAGATATTGTGTTACTTCTGTCAACAGAATATAAGCAGGCTACACAATAGTCTCCTTTGTTTGTGCTCTAAAAAGCTGGCCTTAAATCTGATGGGCTTCTTATTCACAAGGATAAAACATAAAACTTACCATTATTTTTTTTAAATTTCGTATGACTTGCTCTTTTTCCTTGTCCCACGCAAAAATGCTTCTACTAGTACTAGTCAAATTCAGCATGACAAGGTACACAAGGTGATATAAACGTAAGGCTCAATGAAAAGAGAAGGGCAAAAGTGAACTGTAAATGTTGCAAAAGATATAAAAATATATAAAACAGAACTATAATCAATGACGCATTCATATTCTTTTAACTTTTCCCAACAATGTAATGCCTGTCGCTTGAGTAAAGATATATATAATAAACACCCAAATCTGCATACCTTTACAAACCTAAAAGTTCATCGTTCCCCATTTCCAAGCTGTTTACAAGCCCGATTTTGTTCGCTGATACTGTCTTAATTACTATAATATCTCATTTGTTAGAACACCACTGCCTCAGCATGATTACTGTTCTTCAAAGTCGTCAAAAGAGTTGCTCATTGTGTTCACCTAAATTATTAATCATGAAAAACTATTATCCAATTACGTTAGTTATTCCATTATTAAAAGACATGTAAAGCTGTTGACAGAACAGCTTTCTCTATTCAGCTTGTACAATTTAGTGTCTTTTTGATAACACAACCCTCAATTTTGTCTTCCAGAACTGTGCACTCATTCCTCTTATGTACGTATCCAGTATAAAAGTAATAAAGTTCACCTTTTCATTTTCTTTAGCCTGTACCATCCCCACGTCTCATATTTTATACCATCACATATCAAGCTCCAGACACACACGTATGCAAAGAAAATATTAAGAGGTGCAGTGAGAAAAATAGTATTTACTTGGTGCAAGGCACTTTCTCCATATTAAGTGTGTATATATGTGTGTGTGTCGGTTTGAATAATAAAGAAGGAAAATTCAACATCTTTATTACCTTGATATTTCATGAGATTTTTTGGGGGACACGGAGCAACACACTAAAATAATGATGACAACGTCTTAAATGTCAACTACGTTGGCAGACATAAAGTGATGGGGAAAAGTTAAAGCAAAGTTGCCTTTAAAAGCCCGCATTATTGCTGCAGCAACTTGCGTACCAAAGGTATACCATGTAAAATGGCTGTTGTAGATACCAGAAATGAAATAGAAAGCTAATGGTTATGTTATGCTAACCTTATAAAACTTGTGTATATAAATAGAAACATCGGCCCAGGAATAGCAAAGGCATTATAAATACAGCAGCTAAGCTAGGAAAGAAGTCTAGTAAAAAAGAGTGTCACTTTCGCTTTGTGAAGATGTTTTATGAGTTGTGGCATATTGCACTCTTAGTCAAACTTGTCTTGTAAGAAAAATAGGAAATAAACCATGCATTGCACTCAGCAGGACATGCAGTGCCTTTTCCCTTCATAAAAAGCAAAATAAAATTGAAGAAACTTGCTTTCGCTTCCCTTGCAGCTAGTCTAATAACCGAGAGTCTTCCATGACAGATAATAAAAGGCAGTCGATTTTATTTTGCACAATGCACTGGGTGCAATGGACTACAGTAAATATTGCAGGTAGTAAAAATACACCTGTGAAACTTGGATGTGTAACGTTTATCATTATTATTGTGATCAAGTTTGACTACTCGGAATAAATACGCACATAATATGATAAATACTCAAAAATCTCTTTGATTTAACGTATTTGGTAAAGTTCTTTGTGACTTATTTCTGCTGAGCAAGCGTCAAGTAATGTATATATGGAAAGTTTAAGTTATGTAAAACTAAACATGAAAATGACAATTTAAAATGATGGAACGGGTGTCAGTTTATAAGAAGCGAAAGAAAAGCTTAAGATGCCTTTACAAAAATGTTCATAAATATTTCTATTTTATACAATGTCATCCTTTATTTCCACCTTTGCCCATCCTGTCTAGGACGAGTACATGCTGCTTTTCATTATTTGAAGTCATTCCCAATCGAGAAAATCTCATTCCTATTGGATAATCACATCGTTAGCCGATAACGAAAAACATATTTTTCATGTACTCCACACCTTCCCTTTTGTGAACTATGACTTTAAGAGGAACTTGACTTACTATCACATTATCAGCATGAATGAATTGATTGTACTATTCTACTTTGTCGCGAGAAAGGCAAGTCTGATTTGTACAGCTATGCCTTATCTTTTTTATACAGGTTTAGCAATTCCAGTAGAAAAAAGTAAAGAGATAGCAAAAAAAAGTTAAGATTTAAATCAATAAACTATTCTTTCACAGCTGAATTTTAAGCTTGAGTGCATCAGTAAATCTGTAATGAGTTTCTAAACGAGCAACTTTTTTATCCTCCTTGTCATTGTAGACTATGGTAGTTTTTTTATCAAGAAAATGTTTTGTTTGGATATAAATCGTAAACGAAAGGATTATTTTTATTTAGGGTTTTTGTATTGATTAGAAATGTCTTAATGTATGCTCTCAATAGTCTTTTTATTTCATCTCTTTATTTAACTTGTTAACGTTGTTCGAGATCTAAATACATCATAATAATATGTGGTGACGTTCATTATAGAATACACCATTGAAACCTTTGGACCTATGTATTTTATTTTGTTTAGTTGGTTTAAAAATTTTAATGAAACCTGCTAATTTAAAGATTTTTTAATATCGGTTGTATTCAAAATAGTAGTAAAGATGAATATACGTCATCCTGAGGGTATTGCGACTTTTTGAACACTGATTACAAACTAATTTCCGCCAACTTCATAATCTGTCGTAAGTTTTACACATATATGTATTGTGTTGTTATGTGACATGACGTTTGACATATTAAGTATTGTCACTTGTCGGATATGGCTGTCAATCCACAGCTGTCCTAACACTATTCACCACTTATGTATTCATAAAGGTTTTCCGTTGCACTTTAGTTTTTAGACCACTTCGGAAGGTATCGGGGCTGACGCAAACATGGGCATCTGCCAGTAATTTCAGACCAAATTTTAAAAAAAACAACCTTATGACCGGATAGACTTTCTAAGTAATGCCATTTTTATGTAAGCATGAGTTTTGAATACGTGTTAACAATATTTTTAAATTTTATTTCTTCGTATGTACTCTTGGAATACATGGCAAACTTTTTACATAAATAACCTCTCATCTTTGTCTTGACATTTGACCATATCCGTACACAATTCTCCACGTGCTTCGTGAAGTATACACATTATACCGTCAAATTGCGGTCGTGCATATGTATATAGGGATGTAAGTATATTGATATTGAAAAACTGAAATTGAAATGGTAACGTGCATGACGCACTAGCTTTTATATGTTATATGCAAATCGGTATACGTAATATGTTTGTATAAGGTTAAATGGTATTGTACAATATTAAAACAGTGATGTGAAGGATGACATTAATAATAGAAGGAGAGAAAAGACGATGGAAGAAGAAAAAGGCTCAGTGTTAAAGAAGCCAAAGACGACCTGTGCCAACACCAACCAACCGAGCAAGAGCAAGGGAGATGTGTAATGAAAAGAAGGAAAACCTCTTTCTGCTTTATATATCCTCTTCTAAAAATCCTTATAAAATTCATATATAAATACTCAGATAATTGTATCTATGTCACTAGACCTGAGTTATGTGTGAGTGAAGAAGCTAAATGGTGAAAAATTGAGTCAACGAGTCAGTCAAGAGGTTTGAAGCTCAATGCAAAAAAAAGAACCTTCCTTAGGTCTTGTTACGGATTCCAACTGTATTTCATTTCCTTCTTTTCTTCTTCCTTTCCATTGTACACTTTCTTTCATCTGCCTTTTCCTATACTGTATCAGTATTTTCTTCTTGTCTTTTCAGATAAACCTTCTAGTTACAACAGCTATCATTCAACTCACAATAATATAGGATTTTTTCTCTAGCTACCTCTTCCCCCGATTTTCGTGGATTCAATCAGCTTTGTTTCATACTAGCTCCAGGGAGGATTGGAATGGAATGTTTACTCTTTTATAGGATGAAAAAAAGAAAAGGAATACAGAAGCGAGCAAAGGGGAAAGTGACCCAAAAAAAGCTAACGTGGTTTCTCTGATTCATCTTTTCAGCCCACTGGCCCTAGCCCTTCATATTACAACTGTCTAAAATAGAAAAGTTACTAATGCATGTATTATGTACATACCTATGCATGTGCTTATTATTTTCTTCATACATAAAAATCCATTTGAATCATACAAAACCATGTATATAATACATTATGTAGTAAACCTGAGCCAAAGTTGAATATAATAAAAAACAGTCGTTGGTATGTGCCGGCCAGGAATCCTTAGAGAAAATAGCGAGCCAAAGAAATTTTCCATGGGTTTTAGCAGTCCAATATAATGCATGTCTTTTTTCCTGCTGCGAGCTCTAACCCATTCTATGGATGTGATATGAAGGGGATCATACTGGGAAAAGCGAAGAATATTAAATGATTTGATATATGATGATAGTAATCTTCAATGCATCTTCAATGTTTACACTGTGAATTCAATGCAATCATTGAGACCAACGGATTTATTGCCCCCACGCTTTTCCATTCATTAGTTTGGTGCACCACAAGATATAACTATGGCATACCCAAAGTATTTAGCATGTTAATATATAAAAGCATCATCATTGCATCGTAATGTGATCCTTGAAAAGGAAGGAAGTTAAAGTGTAAAAAAGACAAGCAAAAAGAAAGATCCAAAGACTACTCAAGTGTGACGTATGATATATTTGCATGTTCGTATTCTGTTTCAAAGTAACCAAAAGTTATATTGCATTTCTTGGTCTACACAAACTTTCTCATAGTTGTTGATTTAAAGCTTGATTCATTCCAAAGATTTTTCATGTCTAAATTTTGAGATGCTGAGATGATCTACTACACACACACACACACATACAACGAAAAAATTAACCTTGCAACATACATATCTCAGTGGCGGCATCACGACCAAATACTACTGCATAGTTTTTGTGGTTAGACGAGCATCCCAAAATTGTGTGGCAGTAAGAAATTCATTGATGCAAAATAATACCACTTTTTCTTCTAAACAACTAACCAAGCCAAGCATTCAACAAACGACAAAGTATGTGTAACGTTGAATCAGCCAACTTTTCCAATATAATATGGAACATATGTATCTTGTTGTATGCTATATTTTACAGTTATATTATGTTGTGTGTGTATCTTCCTGCATATCTTATCTTCTCTTTGCTCTTTTACGATGATAATATTCGATAAAACAATATATCCATATCGAAGGACTGAAAGACATTATGTCGGATATTTTTGTGGCGACGCCTATTTTCATGAGCCGATGTGTACGCAATCAGTATTATATATGTTGACTGGTGCCAAGAAATGTGAAATATCACTATGCAACGTTGCATACGAAGCCAACTGGGTATTTATTTAGAGTGCATGTGGTCTTTCATAACAAACAATGTGAAAATATTTTGGAGAGAGAGTTAGTTGAGTCAGTCAAAAAAAAAGCATGGTGTTCTGGCTAAACTCTGAGTTTTTTACTGAATGACGAGAGCACGTAAAAAATGTTTACTTTGTACTACAAAACTGTTACTAGTTATACCATAGTGAACTACTTTTTATACATGTGCAGCATGCATAAAAGATAGCTATGATTATTTAATTCGCTTTTTTTGTGGCATGCATCTTTTGGTCCTTATTTCTCCCATAATCTTTATTCATCTCATTTCACCTTGAAACTTTCTCGGATTGCTGTGGCCACAGTCAAACAAAGTTGCTCTTGATTCTAAGTCAGTTTTTAACGAATAAAATAACTTGGGATGTTTCAACAACTTCCTTTTAGATAATTTAAATTTACCATATGAAAAATTTTATGACTGTGTTGCAAGAATGAGGCAATTTTGTGCATCTGACGCTACTACAATTTTACATATCTGTATGCACCTTGGTAGTTTCGAACAAGCTAAGTTTTAAAGTTCTTTTTAAGGATAAACACTGTTGTGTTCATGCAGTCTTACTTTTAGATCCTTTGAAGTTTCTGGGAGAACATATAAAACTCAACAATCGCAGCCCAACTGTCGATCGAAATGCAGTAAAGTTTACAAGAATGTTCAGGAGAAGTTTGAAGTTGTGAAGACAGATTTACTTCATGTCATATACTTTCGGATGTTTATAGAAATTTATGTAATAAAATCCAACTCGTTGCCACAAAAAAATTTTGCGAGTACATTCATATTTTTGAAATGCAGGCGGTCACACTATCAAATCCAAAAATTCTATATGGGACTTTTTCAGTCAATTTGCAGCTCTTTGGATATAAAACGAATACATGCATTTCCATATTATGATAAAAAGTTTGAGGCTCAATTTAATTTTGATTAACTGCAATTGAAGTCAATTTAAAATGTGCACGTTGTATAAGTTTAGAGGTCATGCTCCAGATCTTTTGAACGGTAGAGGAATGTCAAAGGATCTGCAACGTTTTTTAGACGTCAAGGAGAAACGCCTTTAGATGCGGAACACATACAGAGGATTTAAAAGATGAATGTGAAAATTTTCATATATTATGTGAAATCAGATATTAAGCATTCCAAAATTTCATAAGCAACTTCCACTTTGCATATTCATTTGCTTTGTCGATACCAATCAGGATCATCATTGTCTTTTATCATTTACAAAACATTTCGCCGTACAAATTGAAACGCAAGAATTCCGAAGCACAAGTTGGAGCATAGTATTGTACTATTATACATTAGTTAGTGAAAAAACTAAGAATCGGAGGTAACTTTATAATTCACGCAGGTATTGCATTACATCGTAGGGAAGTATCTGAACAATTTGGATTAGGTAAAAAATAACAAGTTAAAAATAAATCCGTCTAATAGGAGCAGCAAGCAAACAGGATATCCAACCTGTCCATACAAGAATAATGTTCCACTTTGCAGTAGTTGTTAACACCCAGTCAGCCGGAAGCAGAAATTTTACCCTTTAGCCAATTTCATGATATAACAATTTGTAACGACTGCGGTTTTGTCGTGGGTGTGCTGAAAAGCATAAACTAATTCGGACATACATATAGTGTCAGTTTTTCCTATATCATAATACTCAGATATATAATTCAGCTAATGAAACCTGATTCTTTGTCCTAAATGCGTCATCCTCATCCATTGCAAAACATCCCACGGATTCTTTCTTTTCCCATCTTCCTGTTTATATGAAGGACAACATGTTTATAAAGTTTCGTTTGTTTCAACGTTTCAAGTCATCAATTCTATGCCTGGGAAAGGAAAAGGTGTACATCTGCCTCCACCATGTTGCGCATCACATTACAGATTTCGAAATGAGAAACTCCAGTTACTCCAGCAAAGTGTCAAAGTCATTAACGAAGTAGATTGAAATGTATGCCATACATCTAGCATTGAAGTATACAGGAAATGAAACAAAGGATGTCACAAACTTGTTACTTGTTTTACCAAAAGTAAAATTCACTAATTTCACTATTCACTTTTCATTTTATTTATACAATTGGAGGCTATTTATCATTTTGTCGATAAAAGCAAAAAGCAGAGTGTGAGAAAGCTGAACCTTTCAAGTTTTGAGTTACCCTACATTTACCAGGTTTTACATTTATACATCCGCTCCAAAAGTGAAAAATAACCTTGATCCCTTTATACTTACTTGTAATAACTTCCAATGTTTTGAAAAAATCGGATTTTTACTTATTTTTACAGTTTAATCTGACACCTGTCAATTTTCATCCTACTTTGATATGAGGAAGTGTCCTTTAGGTATATATAAGCATACAAGCTGTATAATCAGTGTCCTTAGAGTTGAGAAGGCAGCCAGGTTTCGGAAATCGTGTACAATGTACCATTTTTCCTGTTGCTTCAACATGCAGCTCAGATCAGTAATTAAATAAATGACGTTTGCTTGTAATGTGTGTGATCTTGCTTTATCCACAGAAATATTCTAGGCTTATCTTTAAGCAGTGTAAGAAACTCTACCTCGGAACTTATGTATATTCTTGCTTCAAGTCATTCTAGCAACGTAAAGTCCATGCTTATCAGTTCAAACTTCAAACACGAACACGAAATTCACAACTAAGTTTAAATCCATGGAAAAAAGTTTGCACTTGTTAGGGTCGTTTACTCTAGGTCAGAATAGTGTACATTCTATACATGCATTGTAAGAGTAGATAATGGCACTATGTTTTTAAAGCGACAAACTTCCTTTCTCGACAAAGAAGAAGTTGAGGACAACTTTGTTTATTCTTACTTAATGCGAAAGGCAAAGCTGTATAACAAGTTGTCAGCAGTATTTTGAGCCCCTTGCCTACCAGAGTGAGTGACAATGTTGGAAGCTGTGCAAACAGGGTGAAAACAAAAGGAGAAACTGCAGTCAATACTTACTTATAACTTACATTTGAGTGTAACTTCAAACATGCAATGTGCATTTCTATTTTATACACACAATGAAATATATGTACTTTATCGTAACTATACCAATCAACCATGTAAGAAACCGTTTTCCAGTCACCTTGCATTTCGTACAATACATGCATAGAAACAGAGGTTGGACAATTGAGGAAGTGAAAGTTTAAGTAATATTTCTCCTCCGATATTTAATACCATGCAGGAGCATGCATGCCTCTCACCAAAAATACTCTAAGCGCCAACAAAACCAATGCAACTCGATAAACCAGGTAATAGAAAATATATTTGATTTCAGAGTAATTTCATTCAGGAAAAACTTGTTTTCTTTTGCGTAATTCAAATAATAGAGTGGGAGGATATAAAGAGAATAATAATAAGGGTTCATTACTTGCAAAATCGTAATAATAATACAAGCAAAGTGAATAGACCCTCTATCTCACCTTAGAAAAGCTAAAACTACATGTTTTAAACAAGTACATTTTTCATCATAGAAGGTAGAAACACCAACAATTCATTTTCCATTTATACAATCCTTGATCTTGCACAGAGCTTTTCCCTCACCCACACAAGTATGTAAATATACAGGTGGAGTGCATGAGCTGAATGTGCATTTTCTTCCCACTAATTAGTACATTATGAATGACCATGTATTTCCGTCATGGCCACTAAATATGTTCATGCACCGTTTCATTTCAATTCTAAAGGTTATATTATTCCTAAAGTTTTTTTCTTTCATATATTTTATGCTAGTCCATGCTTCCGTTATTAATGTGTGCTCTGATGTACACGTTCACGAGCTCATTAATTTAATACATTCATTCAGTCTGCCCCACAGTTATTCACTTCAGATTTCACTTTCATAATGCAACCTTACAACTTACTACCAAAAGTTAGCCACGTTTGCATCATTCCTCTGTTCCAGCCGCAGATAAGCGTAATGCACAATAGGCCGGAAACCTAAGAGATTAATAATGAAGTAGAGAATATTTCTAATACTGAACTACTAACCTTTAGTGGCAAACTGTATTTTGCAACAAAAAACATATCATAACAATATACATTCTCTACCGGGAGAAAGTCATTTCCGGTGGATCCCATGCGGAATAGACTAGAGTAGCTTCAGTTTAATAATTCATAAATGTATTTGTTTATTTCCAACTCCAGTGCAGACAGAATTTCAACAGCTGAGCTTTCACATAAATAGGTCAATTCTTAAAAAGCTACTTGGAAAAGGGCAGTCCGATTTTAAGCTTCCTAATTTAAAATTAACGTACAAAGGTATGGACAAATGTAAGCATGTATGGACATTGACCGTCGTCCAGCACATGAGCGAATTTATATGTATACTGCAGCGCAGAGAAGAATTTATGAGGATAGAGGAAATCTTTTTTCTCCAAACTTGACATGGAAGAGTTTTAGACTATGTGTAGGTGTGTGTATGCAAGCAGGAAAAACTTACACCTTGATTCAACTCTTTTTGGTCGGCCGTCGCATCGTCGTCTTGGGAAATGGATGGATAAAGTAGACTAGGGTTCGTGACAGGTAGCCAAGTGCAAGGTAATTACTCACGGTTTTCCTGCCTCATGCTTCTTCAGGCTGGACTATTAAGGACAAGCAATGCTCCTCTCATTCTCACTTTGACTTGACTTGCTCACTCACACAGAAATGCTTTCTAACTTCTTGTATACTTTCTCTACCTTCCTACTAGAATCACAAGAATGGCAGTTTTACTTATTAAAAGTAAATGCACACCTATATACATATATTCATTCATTTCTGCACAGTTTACCTTTTTGCTGCGATATAGTGATTGCACTTTACTGGTATATTAGCATTGGCAGCCATGTAAGTTTGTGTTTTTTTCGGTATTCTAAATCAGATATATTTTTAATGGCCGAAAGTCTTAGAAACTCACTTCTCATTTGTTTCACTGCCATACTTTTGGACGATGATGATAATGCAAAATCGTTTTGTAGCTGAGATTTACAGTTTTTTATTGCATTCCCACATTGAGATAAGTCTGTACTGGTTTTACTTGTGTACTACCTAATTTCCATATTTTTTTAATGTCAGTCTGCTCGGCCCCATTACAGCTTCTGTTTTTGTCTTTCTTTCAATCGACGTTCTGATTCAGATCAGCGAAAATTATATATCAAAGTTCAAGTCGAAAATTGTTACCTACAGCTGCATAATTGTATACATGACTGAATTTACCTTGAGTTTAGCCTAACTGCTACATATATTTTTGTCCTGTTTTTTTTATACCCGCAGTCCTGACCCATATTATTCTGCTGCAAAGGGGAACGTTATTGGAAGAAGCAGATTAATAAAAATTCCTTCTACCAAATAATTTCTGGTTACACACGTTAGCGTATGTATAAGCCCTCTGTACCAAAATAACTTTTCCTTTTTTAGGAAATAGGAGACGCTTTAATGCCTACTTATTTCTCCAGCAAAGTTCACCTGGAAAATCTGAGTGAGAGAGAGAGAGAGAAAACACTTGGGAGGAGGAAAGAAAGTATGCAACATACGCAGTACAGGGAATACAGGAGGGAATTGTGCATTATGAGTGGGGCTCTACTGTAAGAAATTTGGATTTGCAAGACGGAAGTTTCTTTGCCTTTTCCTTGTCGGTGACAATGATGCATTAAATATTAAAAGGAGTAGACTAACGTATTACTTACACATTGCTTCACATTTTATGAAGTTCACAGGAGATACATTGGCAAGAGAAAGCACACACGGTTTACAAACGACAACGGGAATTAAGTTAGCTACTGTATTTACTATATATACACGTAAATACACAACAGGCGAACATACACTCACTGACTTTTTTCCAGAATCAGAGTTAGTTTATATAAGTTGTGTCATGTCATATTGTATGTTTATATTACCTATTAGGATGAGCTCTTCCCACTTTTATGGAATATGGTCATGTTGGTAGGTATATGAAACTCGTGGAGCCAGCAATGGAGTGGTTTGGTCTGCTAAGGTTAAACAAGAGAACGGCAAAGTTTAACTTGGAAAATTTTCCGAGAATAAAAAGTCAGAGAAAGTGTCTGCGTCTTATAGACTTATGTACAAGACAAGGTACATAACTTTTACACACATAGGTACATATACATGTTTTCAAGTACACAAAAACCTAGAGAGTAATCTTTACAAGTGCTTCTTCTCTCCTTGTTGGAAAATTATTATCTTTTCTCCTCCTTCAAACAATCTTGAATGCACGTTACTTTCCCCTTTGCTTGTTGAGTAAGACAAAGTAGAAGAATGCACGAGAAAAAAGGAAGGACAAAACTGACGGCTCACTTATGTATCGCTATTATGTACAAAATCTGGTGGTACAACAGAAAAGGCATTCATGAATACTACCACAGGATTTTATACACTTGGAAAATGAACGTGGAACAAAGTTATGAAATAAATTACATCCACAGAGTTTAAGCTGGTGTTGCCACGGTAGTAGTTTTATGCTTTGAGGTTTTTAAACCGTTTTTTCGTGTTGTCAAGGATAGCGATAATGGTGATGAGTTTAATGAGGAATTTTATTACCTAATACACCACTGCACTGCTATGTTATTCAATACTATTCATTCTACCTTGCTTTAGTCATTTAAATAGTCTCTTTGAGCCTTGAGGTTTGAAAAATTTGCGTTGTAGCTTACTGTGCCGATTCTGAGCTTGATTGGCACAGCTATCAAATCTGACCAGCTAAATAACTTTTGCTCGAAGTCAAAAGGACATGAGGAATAGTTCTTTGGAGAATCACTCATAAAATAATTTTTAAAGTTTATTCATAAATCGTTTGTAGCATCAATTGAACCTTTGAATAGAATTCCAATCAGTTAATAATCTTGAAACTTATGCATTTTTATTAGAGTGTCACTTTACGCACTAGAAAACACTTTTAAAGACAGAATTGTCAGGCTAGTGATCAGTTAGACGGTTTTTAAGTCGTTACACTTTTATGCAAATTCATAGGAATCTTAAACCTTGAGAATTAAGACACATGGAGGTAATGTTATAGAACTGCAATTCATTTACAAGAGCTTGGTATATAGTGAGTATTTAAATAGACCAGAACTGCTCTGTCAAAGTCAATGACTAGAAAGCAGTGTCTGTAAACTTGATGCACATAATCAGACTCTGTCATCAGTGAATGACACAAATGAATAATAACACAATTTGTGATATTTTTTCTGCCGTCAACATGTTGATCATTGATCAGTGTAAAAGAAAAAATTTCCCCTCACTTTCTCACGTCCACAATGATTCTCGTTGATTTTGAGGCAACAAAGCATGAACTTTTTTAATTAGCCAAAAAGTCAAACGTGGCCCGACAAAAGTTTACTCTTCAACACATTCAAATCCGATGAAGCTGACATGAAAAGCTCCTATCGCGTCACTGCCTGAATTTATTAGCGGTGAGGGAACCATATTTTCCTTGTCTCTTTCACCAAACGTTCAGAATGGAGACATTATGAGGGTAATGTGAGTACACAGATAAATGGGTCCGGCCTCTTTAGCCTGCTTTCTTTCTTAACCAAACTGTTAACTTTCTCTAGGGTAACAAACAATTGAATGTAATGTTTGTATGGAGTAATACCGGATACCTTTATATTGGCTAGATTGAAAAATAATGGTGGCACGGTGCAGGTAAACTACTAACAATTGATGACTTCCTTCCTATAAAAATGAATCCACAAGAAAAAAAAGTCTCGTCTTTTTATTTTCCACTAAAAATCATCATGATCAAAAAACGTGATGTTTTTGCGGCAAAGGATTCTTGTCGATATATAGTCATTCCCATTTTTTTCTATATTCAATTCCAGGGAGCAGAGAAAGATCTCCACAAGATCAAGTGAGAATTGTAGCGGTGATTTGATTTTCTGATCTTGTCTCTCTCTCGTCTTCCCTTCTAAACGTTGTAAAAAACGACGAAGAAAGGCGAAGAGGAAAAAAAGAACTCAACCAGAACTGAGATATATCCTTTCCCACTTGGCTGGAGTCTTAGTTTTCTTGTGTAACAAGAACAAGTTGAGATTTGATGATGAGAGAACGAACTGCCAGAGTTTGGTAGATCCACTTAGCTCAAGTTCCACGAGAGCACTGATAAATTAGAGGAAAAAATCCTATATATACCGGTAACGGGACGCATGCTGTTTGTAGACTTTTACTTGTGCCACTCGCTTTTCTGCTATTGCCTTGTCTTGTGATGTGCTCACACTCTCACTGTAGTCGTCAAACGCATAGTAAAGTTGAGTTGAGGAAAACTAAAAGGAGAACTCGACAAATTTGCTTGCGTTTTTTGTCCACAATGCTTTTGCTTCGTTTTCTCCCTACAGCCAAACGACTAAACTGAAAGTTAGGTAACCCTTTTTTAAATATACTAGTGCTACTACAAAATAGATATGCTTACATCCTTATATACTCCATTTCTATTATCCCACGACATTGTACAGCTTAACATGATGATAACACTCAACGCTTCTTTATATGATGTAGTTACATATAAATAAAGTAGCCTTTGCTACCACATATTACATTACTACATGTTCATACCATTTGTGTACTCACATTCATCTTATTTTGAAATAACAGTGGCAGTCATAAGTCACAACAAAAGTATGCTCAGGTAATATAAGTTGCAGTTCATGATATGTACTTCTATTTTCATAGCGTTTTAAGAATAAAAATCCCATATTTGACATTTTGACATAGCATCAATGATACTGCATCATCACCATCGCATCGTTAGAGTTTATCATTACAACAATTAGTTAGCGGTCATGTTATCATGTATCATTATTAACATGCTATTTAAATGCACATGTTTAGTGTTTCAGGTACCCATTATAAATATGTATCTTTGAATATAAATTAGGAAAGCAAATCTGATAAGTATTTTTGAGCCATTATATTTTTCAATCCTTCCGCAGCGGTGATTTTTATGTACGTATAATTTTTCTTTCCCTTAAACATTCTGTCTTAGTATAATACCCTCCGTTTGTTTTTTCACTGAGCGTGTATCACATTTATATACTCAAGTATTTTGGCTTTGTAGTCACTTTTAAAATGCAGCAGAAGGGTTTGAATGAAAATTAAAGTGTGTTAAGCGCAAACGACAACTTTATTGGATACATATGACAAAGAAGTCTTTTGGCTGCTGTATATACAAGGATATGGTTGGTGACATGAAGTGAGTTTCATTTAAAGCAGCAGGATGCCGAGAAAAAAATCAAGTATAGGTGGAAGTTTTGAAGCGTATATATTATAGTTTATGACATGATGTTTAATGATGATTCGTTCTTTCCTTTCGCATCTCAAACAACCTATACCCACTCACTTCTGAGTTTTGTGTCAACCTTGAACTTTATATTTTTACATGTATGCATCTACAGTACATAGATACAAAAGAGAGTAAATAAGTGTGCATGTTTGAGAATAATTTGTGTGTTGATGATAATAATAATGTCGCTATAGTTTCAAATTTTGACACATATAATGAAGTATCACACATCACGTACAATGGCGTACACATTTTTACGAGCGACAAGCTGTGTTTTTGATGAATCATGTACTACACTTACGACTATTGTTACCTTTGTGGTTTACAAGAGAAGATGCGGGTGAATTGGTTGCACTTGAACAGTCTGGTAGTGAAAGCTCACAGAGAGAACTTGTATTAAGTTGTCCAGAACAAAAGACAATTAGTGCCTAGGGGAAATCAGATAATATGTATGTGGTATGCATGTACTTATTTGAACCCAAAATATACACAGGTATACATATGTATATAGAAAATTACTACTGCAGAATACTTACAGTAAACATAACATTTCGAAACTTTTACATCTGCAATCAATATACACTTCTTGTTACCAATTTTCTCGGTCTCCCGTTAAAATCGAGAATAAAAAGTTGATTATCGTTAGAAAAAGGTAAATCGAAACTTTTACATCTGCAATCAATATACACTTCTTGTTACCAATTTTCTCGGTCTCCCGTTAAAATCGAGAATAAAAAGTTGATTATCGTTAGAAAAACGTAAGAAAGAGTGTGCTTTTATCAGCAATACAAATGCATTAGTCACAATGCCAACCCATTACGGCAAAAAAATGTATAGTTTACACACCCTTTTTTACCTCTGTAACAACACGACTTTTCCCTCTGTACAATGCTTTCACATTCAGGCTTTTATGAAGAAAAGAGAATATCCGACGTGTTGTTACTCTAATCAGCAATACAAATGCATTAGTCACAATGCCAACCCATTACGGAAAAAAATGTATAGTTTGCACACCCTTTTTTACCTCTGTAACAACACGACTTTTCCCTCTGTACAATGCTTTCACATTCAGGCTTTTATGAAGAAAAGAGAATATCCGACGTGTTGTTACTCTCAGACGTTTTCAATTTTTAAAACGAAATTCATGAGGAATCCTCATTTGAAAGGCGTGTGCATGAATGGATTTTTTTTGTTATGAATGCATGCATGGTACATAATATAGGTATGTACGCAGTTGATATTTAAATGAGCGGCAACATCAGTGAAAGAAAGCAGACAATAGTCACTTCCATTTATTTCTTGTAGAAAGAGACTCGTGTGTGTGCTGCAACAACGACTCCTTTTTCATACATGCATTTCCGATATAGTTACTGACGTCTCTTGTTACTTTCGTTATACTATGTATTTTCTTTCTTCTTTAAGCTTTCATCAATTTCTACCGTTACATTTTACGTCTCCCATTCTATTCGAATTTTTTTTGTCACAGTATTCATGTGGTTATTACGTTTTATTTCTATGAAAAACTGCTAGGATTACGATGGATGTTGGTTTGAGGACAATGGCATTTTTTATAAGGGGAAAAGTATTTCTTAGGGAGGAAACGCGGCGTGTAGTACCTTGTTAAAGTTTAATTTTACATGTTATAAGCCTCATCGGCATCTTCTTACCAATCCAGCACTAACTCCAATTCATTTTTTTGATTTGCACACATATATATTCTCTTTCGTTTTCCATTCGGTGTTAAAACGTTCTAAAATATATATCTGTGTGTAAATTACGAATGTAGGTATATCTGAAAAGATTCAGTTGAATCCATTGTACACAGTGTATCATAACACTTACTGTCTTTATAACGACGCGATATTTACTCTAACCATTCAGACTTGCAATCTTCTTTGATAAGATATACATGCATATACATTGTCATACAGAACCAATCATACATACTTTATTCTCAAACAATGCATACCTATCTGTACAAAGCATGAGATTAGGGAATCCTGACTTGATGGAGAAAGTAAAGCAAACACAGAATATCTCCCACTCGGGTATAAAATAGAAATGAAGGTGGTAGACACAAAATTAATGGAGGTAGAGGAAGACGGAATATTTTTATTCAGTTCTCTTGTCTCACCACTCACTCAAAATCTGATCTGAGCAGAGACTGAGCTGAGAGTTGCGTTACGTATTTGAATGCAAGGTGGTAATACATTTAATTATCACCATCATCATCATTGCTAACATTACCTCCTCCATCAAAATGAATAAATACTCAATACCGTTTCCTTCCGAGTTATTTAGCAAAAGAGAAAGTTAATAGTTGTACATTTTCTTGTCTGCTGTTTTTTTCTCTCTTCTTACCATCATGCATACATATTGCAAGTCACGATTTAAGCAAAGAAACATGAAGTTATTGTCCTAATCTGCCTTCATTTTTAATATAACAAATGACAGTTTTACTGCTTCAAGTAACTACACTTCGTGCTTAAAAATATCTGCAATGGAAAACCGCAGTCTATTTCGAGAATAAAGGAAATGCCATCGTCGCACGTTCTTACTGCAAAGAGTTTTTCCACTACATGATATACACTACTACTACTGCACCATCTTATTATTATATTGTTGGTTTATGGTATTCTGGTGAAAGTACACAAAAACAAAAAGCATTGACTTCAACAAAAGAAAAAGTGAGCATTTGTCAGTGTTAGGCAAACACTTAATGCATTTCTAAGAGCTAAAACCTCATATCACAGCAATGGTCTTCTTGTGACGATACTTTGTTTCACTGAGTTCCTCTTTCTCTCCTGTCGACTCGTTTGGTGGGTGTGTGTTTTTGTGTTGAGCATCTCAGCACCAGAGGAGAGAAAATGGTTGATAGGGAGACAAGACAACATGAAAATTTTATGTTAAGACTATACGAAAGAAGATGAAGTGTACTTATGATAATAAGCCCTACCACATCCATTGCCACGTTTCATCGCCTTTGTTGCTTAATTCAGGAGTATCACCGTCAACATAATTTCTTTT
>JAHZNG010000369.1:0-24779 GCA_027744375.1 Orchesellides sinensis
CTTTCTCTCTCTGTTCAAACCATATTACTTTATTACTCTTACTCATTGTCAGTCAGCCAGAGTGGCGGGAGAGATGCACTTGAGAGTATTTTATTTTTTAAGACAACTTTTCACTTTTCTATCATCATCCATTCATTTTCCCTACCCTCTGTACAATACCACATTTTACATGGAATTCCTCTCAAAAGCTTGTATCTTCCAATGTATAATAATCCGATGAAATAATCAAGCATACCTGTAATACACTCTCACTTCAAAATACTTTTACTCAAAAAGTACATCATGAATGATGCAAGTCACTTACTGAATATTATATTGATTGATGGATATCCTTTAAAACAAGATATTTATTTATTTATTCCAGTAAAATTAATGAGAGATAGTTTACTTCAAAGTGAGAATAAGACCAAAAGCGAAATCTATTCCAATTTTTATTTTTTTATTTAATCAGGCTAAGAATATACCATGTGTTGATGATATTAAGCAATATGAGTGATTTCTGTTTTCCCCATGATAAATACTAAGCTTCTCTTTCAGTGTTACTGGGTGGTGTACGTGATACCCTGCAATTTTTCACTTTCTTAAAAATCTGTACATTTTCTTCTACATTTGTATTCTTCTTTTACTTTGTGTACATTATGCATGCGTAATTCATACTAGCTTGCATGAGTGAATCTAATGTAGAATATGCATTACCCCAACAATATGTATATTTTGTAGCATTATAAAAGTAAAAAATTGTAATAGTGACAATATATCATTCACTCATGACTGAGTGGGCGCATGTTGTGTGCATGCAAACTCACAACAAAAGCAGTGAAAAATATAACAAGGATGAAATGATGGGGAAGTTGTGTAAAGCCATGCATGTTTTTAGTATTTTTTTTCACAGAAAATCCTCTCTTTTACAAAAGATTTCTATGTGTCAGCTACACGTAAATGATCCTTGCGTAAATGTTCTCGTTTTTTTGTGAATGCATTTGAGAGAGAGAGAAAGTAATGTATTTTTTCTTTACATCAGCGTCATCATCATCATCACATGCTCCAGTGAAAGCTTTTTTAAGCGGAAGCTCAACTGCCGAGAGTACAGCGGAAAAGAGTTGCATAGCATTAGTAATAGTCTCGTCAATCTAACCAAACTTTTCAAAATAAAAGATTAGTACGGTGACGATGTTGCGTTGCCAATATAAAAATTACACAAGAAAACATTTTTTCAGATAGACTTGTAAATTGACATAGGACAATTTGTTACGATGAGAGATCAAAGAAATTAGTTCCTTATTAGATTCAAAGTGAGCACGACTTTTTTTTGGTTAAATTGGAAAATTGCTGCACGCATTTTTTATTTCAACCCTTCTTTTCTGGTGGAGTTGACACTTTTTCAACCTTAAATGCATGATCTACATTGTACATTTTTTCCTCAGGTGTTCATTTAATATTTTTTTGTTGATCGAAACAAAATCATCGCTGTTGTTATTAAATTCCCATAATAAATTAGCCTCCATCCCCAAAGGAGCAATATGGGGAAGGAGTATAGAGAAATGTATGTATATAAAAAAGGTCAAAATCTTAATGAGAAATCGTGAGGTAATTTTTGCTCTGATTTTTTTTCCTCTCAACTTGTATCGTGACTCAGAAATATCGATACTGTAAACATAATTTTATACATTTTCCATATATTACCATTTTACCTGTCATGATTTTGGACTAAATATCCCAACAAAAAAAAACAACGTGTATTACGTATTTTTTTTAAATTAAGAACTTTCTCTCTTGTGATAATATTTTGTAGATAAAATACCAAAAAATTACTTGAGTTTAATTGAGTAATTTGCATTCGAAAGGGATTTAGACAAAAAATGATAATACATGATGGCAGTTTTGATGATGACGTTGATATTAAGTTGCAAAACGTATGTTAAATGAGAGTGACCCGAAGACACATACATTAGCCACTCTCTAGCAAAATAACTTCACCTCATTTTATTCACGGTGATGATAACTCATCATGATTTGCAAATGGGATATCTTATTGAGTCACCATTTTGCGTGTACTACGTGTGCACTAATAAATGAATTCATTACAAACAATCATCTTCCACAAAATTATGATGAGTCAGCATCACCACCACATATATTTATCACAAGTGCAGATACCACCTCACTCAAACATCACACATTCAGCATAGTATCAATCACAAACAAAAGAAATCTACCTGAAAATTCCAACTATTTGCACATACATTGTAATCACATATTAAATACAGAGAGGTCTTCGAGGTCCCCTAGTGATACTCATTTTCTAAGGAAGTACGCTATTATTATTTTGCTACACACACTCATAATATGCACAGTGTAATCCGGATCCCAACCGGCCATAATCATCCTCACCTTATAAAACTCATATCCCATATACATTGCAAGCTGAAAAATTGTCTAGACTGCAAAAACATAAATTAAATGCAGTTGTCTACCGTAAAATACGTTGAATATGAAAAAAATCGGTAAAATATGCGAAGCAAATAACAAATCTGCAAAGGTACATCCAAAAGTAACACTGTTGGCTTCTTCTGCAACAGCCGAAGACAAGTTGAGAGATAACAATAATTTACACTTGTTCTTTCCTATCAAAGTGAACTGCACCGAAAAACTGTTAAATCAAACATAGAATATCTTATGTTATATATGTACATATGCATTCTAGCTTATACGAAGATGATAAGTAGCAAGGTAACTAGAACAAGTCCTGACTCAGCTCAATCACGACTTCTTTTCTTGTTCAGAAGAGCCCGTCATACACATTCTTTACTACTCTCAACAAATAATACAGCTACTTTTTTATGTTGGCTTCAGTGTGTTGTTGGTCAGGTGTGCGATTATTGTAATTTACGCTATGATGATGCTTTATGTACCTGCGTAGTGAAGAGGGAGAGAGAGATTCTTGGAATAAAAGGGAAAAAAGAGGATGTCTCCGGCACGAAAGTTTCTTTTTTATGGATGGATTACAATTTAAGTAGTTTCATCGAGTGGGCGATGGTTCTGCGATCTACTTTTTTATACGTAATGCTTAATTCCATCCCACTTCACTAAGACGGAGGAATATACAACAAGCAAATACATTTCATTATGAATTTATTATTTTAATGGGTCGATTTTCAATGAATTGGCTTAAGCTGTGATTTCATGGAATCGTGGAAAAACATCTTGTTTTTTATAAAGAGCCGCCAGGAAACGAGATTTGAGTTGACGCTAGATTCAGCAATATGTTTTTAATATGGCACAAAATTCCCATCTGAATTTTTACAAAAGTTCACGTTTTTCTTGTAGGTCGATCCCATCCATTGAGAAAAAATAAGAATCCGCCGGCCGTGTTTCTTTTACTTTTTTCCGCAATTTAAAGCTTGTTTTATTAGTTGGTCAGTTGAATCTTTACAGATTTTTTTCCGATGTGCGTATAACAATGCAAATATAAAATACTTTGGCCAAATAGGAGTAAAAAACGCGGTGCAATAACACAGTTACACATTACAATGTGAATGAAGCTTTAACTTTAAAAGCCACATCATCATCCCGTCATTACCATCATCATCATCCCATCTCATGACTTTGGCTTTGGCTTCATCTTGTGTAAATATATTAGGATGGCCAGGTAATAACCGTCAAAAATGATGATGGAGCATGAAGGGGGTCAACAGTAATAATACAAAAAAGACGCTTCTCTCTTCTTTCTTGTACGCGCACAAGTCCAATATGGATTTGCACAAGGAAAAGAATAAATAAAGCAGGTTTTTATTACACACGAAGCTAAAATACAAGCTAAAGTCTCTCTTAAATATTCAGTCATCTTCTCTTGTGGTTTTTCTTTAAAGATAAATAAATACGTAAGACAAGCAAAAAAAATGTTTTACACAAGAGAAGTTTAGATTTTTCTGGGTCAGTGTTCTTTCGTGACCATGTGCTTTTCCTATCAAGTGTGTAATGGCTACGCTTTAATATTATGTAGTTGAGAGAAGTAGCCTGGGCAGTATCAATAGCAGCAGGGTGGCAAATTAAGAACTCTTTTTTACTTCAAAGAGATGAGCCGTGTGTAAAAGCAGGGATAATTACATTATTTATTAATACTACTACTAGCATACACGCATACACATATATTTTTATGAGTTTATTTGCATTCCGAGAAAAAAGAGTTGGGCTAATGGGAGAGGATGATGAGGATGATTTTTCAGATGGTGGTAGACATAACGGGGCCCAATGCAATGCTAATGCTATTAAATATACACCGAGTACAAAATTGAAGATAAAATTTACAAGGATTCGTATTGGTATTTATTTCAAGCTTAATTTTGTATTATATCCGTAGATAATTTAAAGTCCCGTTTGTGCATAGTAAAAAATCTTATTTTCTTGGAGTGGATAAGTATTTGTTGGAACGGAAGTAGGAAAAGAAGAAGAAGAGGGTTGAAAGGAATTTAGATTGATGGCATGCTAATTGTCACAACTGATCAAATTGGATAAACCACAGCTAGAAAGGATTTTATTGCTGATTTTGTGTTTTGAGATGATACCATGCACCTTGGCAGCTTTTCATGTTTAGAAAGTTGAGGGGGAAATGTAGGAAGTCAGTGCAATACAGTATATTATTATGTAATGCTATGGATGTATACAATAAAACTTGAGGTTTGGACTGTCATCTGAACTGTGGTTTAGTAAAAAATAATATATACAGTTTTTTATTGTCCACCAGGAATACTTTTCATGTTGCATTTAATCAAGCTCACTCCAGAGAGCCACACAACCTGAATTTGTTGCATGTATTAGTCAGGAAGGAAAAAAGAAAGTTGAAATTTTGTATAATGCACATGCACTTGGGTTAGAGGCCATGTTTTTTCCACTTACCATTTTATACAAGAAAGAAAGCAATGTAACAATGCTATTTCTTCGTTATACTTTTTCGACTGTTTCATGAGAAGTGGAGAAAGCAATTTAATCTCCTTTGTATTTTACATTCAACATGCAAACTTTTCCATACTATTCCATAGATATATACAAACAGTGCTCCAGAGAGAGAGAGAGGTGCAACCTAAATAGCCTTCTCAAGTCAGAATCGTAAAGAGTAAGTTAGATTTTTTCATTTACTGGCTTTTCACACCAATTTTTCAAGATGGAAGAAAGACAACCTGTATATTTTGTATCTTAGCTCGATTCCAGTAGTAGTCTTATGGTCACCAGCAACCCACACTATCATTTTTCACTTGAAGCGCTTCTTTCTCGAGCAGCAGTGGCAGAGGGACTATCTCCATGTTGGAAATCCTCCTTGGTGAACTGGTTTTCTTGCATATGGAGTGGTGTTTTTTATATACAGCATTTGGTGATGACGAGAATGGTATATAAGACTGCTTGTAGCAGCGTGAGGGCAGAAAATTTGTTAATCCTTCTTGCAATTCATTCCCTAGCACATTTCTGCACGCATCCACATACAACGATACCGGATGGAGTCATTAGCTGAAAAAAAAGAAGAATTTTATATAAGGCAAGTAGTCTTCTTGTCACGTTGCCGTTTTTTCTTGTCTTGAAGGCTTTCCTGTGAAAAATAAATGAGGAATTTTCTTCCAGTAGCAATTTTTTAAAGTGAGGTGTAAATGCAGATAGGTATATGTACACAGTATAATTTACCCTTCTAATTTTTGACAGAAAATTGGCTTTACGCATTTCGTTAAGTTGTATTAAAGTTAATTTAAGGAATTTAAAATAGGCGTTTGTGTATCTTTTGAAAAAAATGCACGGTTTGGATTGGGATTTGGGTTGTATGTATTTCAGCGTTTCTTTAATCTTGGTTTGGTTTGGGGATGCACTTATTTGCATATAAATCGCTCAAGTTTTGCTTAGGATAAGTTGGTACAAGGTAGAATAGCTGTAAACTTAGACTTGTCTAGAAAGGAAATTGGCAGATAGCAAAACCACAAACTACAATGATGACAATAAAGAGTTTCATTGATAATATTGCTTGATGATTTTTTGTAGGGAGACACAATCGTCAATTTGTTGAAGGCAAATTAAGAACTTTGTTTGAATACTATTCGCTCCGACTTTGCAAGTTGCTCACGTGCAGCATTGGAAAAGGGTAGGAGGGACTCAAGACGAGAATATAAACGCATAGCTTATTAGAATAGACAAACTACTGTATGCAAATGTGAAAAATTTAAAGAAAACAGAATGACTACAATTTTGTTGGTCTGGTCTTCTCCAAACTTCCTCGTCTTGAAGAAATTGGACATGATTTAGTAATTTGTAAATTGCTAATTTATGCAAAGTAAGGAGAAATCATAGGGTCTATTGTTTGGAATGTGGTGGTATATGGCATCCCTGGGAATAAACATAGATTATGTTTTATACGAGTTAAATTTATGTTTTTACTTGTTTTTTCCTCTCTCTCTCTGATGATAATAAGACTATACTGATGTAATTACCCTATAGTCATTATTATCATCATGTACACGATTGAGAACCACAAAAAATAACCTATAGCAAAATAATATCGTATGCGAACGACGAAAGCATTCCGTCTTCACTATTAATTAGCCAAGGACATTAAAAAAGCTTAAAAACCCTTTTAGCATACTGATAAAGATAATGCAAAAAGCTATCCTAAATTTTTATGATAAAACACAAAATACAACTTGTTTTTAAATATTTGACGTAGATCACATTTGAGGAAACAGTGACCAGCACTTAGCAACTTTAAAGTGTGTATAATCCATCAATAAATTTTATCACAGCTTTACAATTTACTTGCAAAAAAAGAGTGTAACAAGTATTCTTATCATTATTTTTTAGCCCAACAACACATTTATATGCAAAAATAAATGTAGGTGGAGCTACAATCATTAATTCGGTTGTTAACACGACGACGACGAAATAACGAAAGTTTGTGATGATGATTATGATCACAGGCAAGCTAAAAAAATATGCTGTAAATCACCGCATAATTTATAACACGAGTTTCAATTCTGAGCAAGTCAGGCACACACACAAGTTGGAAGATTGTAATAACCATGATATTTGGGTTTCTTCTTATTTTACTTAATTAAGGCAAAATACATTGCAATGCAAATTGTGTCTATTTTGTGTGCTTGACGCATTTAATCACGTCCTCCTTTACATAATGTTACGCGCTGACACGTACATGGGTATACTTACATAAGTAAGAACTTTATATTTCTTTGAAAAATATAATGATAATAATAATAACAGCGTTCATGTTATTTATCATTGTGATAATCATCTATGTTTGCTTCCCATTTGCCATCATAAGGTTCTCCATCATTTGCGCAGGCAGANTTTCTTTGAAAAATATAATGATAATAATAATAACAGCGTTCATGTTATTTATCATTGTGATAATCATCTATGTTTGCTTCCCATTTGCCATCATAAGGTTCTCCATCATTTGCGCAGGCAGAAGGTGGGCCTGTAGCTTGTCAACGTTATCACAAGTCACAAGAGTGTAAATTGGGAATTGGTTGTGAAAGGTGCGATTTTGGCTCGAGCGCATTAGATTATTGACGTCCGTGTCCATCCTCTCTCGATTCCACACTCAATTTTTGTAGTACACGTTCCTTTTCATTATTACCACACATTTTTTAACGAAATGTTGCAAAAATCGTAGCAAATTATCACGTAACGTCATTTTCCAAGTCGTGAACCTGACCATTTATACCACAACCCTCTAAAGCATTTATACCTTACAGGATGTCAACGCATCAACAAGTTTACTTTACAAATCTCGTTGACGGACTTCTTTTGACAATTCATTTTTGTCAAAATGTACATATTTCCTCATAAGATTCTCAATTGATAAAAAACAGAACAAGTATTTCCTTCCGATATGCCTTTAGAAACTTTAATCGCCTTCTGTAAGCAATCATTATTACCACACATTTTTTAACGAAATGTTGCAAAAATCGTAGCAAATTATCACGTAACGTCATTTTCCAAGTCGTGAACATGACCATTTATACCACAACCCTCTAAAGCATTTATACGTTACAGGATGTCAAGGCATCAACAAGTTTACTTTTTAAATCTTGTTGACAAACTTTTTTGACAATTTATTTTTGTCAAAATGTACATATTTCCTCACAAGATTCTCAATTGATAAAAAACAGAACAAGTATTTCCTTCCGATATGCCTTTAGAAACTTTAATCGCCTTCTGTAAGCAAATCACTGATTTATATTCATTAAATCATCATCAATGCTCCTCCAGATAATATGCAACCATCCCACATATATTTTTAAAGGAAAACTAAGATCTTGAGATGACAGGAGAAGAGGTGTTACAGGATAATGTAATAAACCCCGTAATGAGTCTCACTTGGCACCACCACCACCACCGTCGCAGGCATAAGAATATGCAATAAACATAGAATTTGCTTACAGCTCTCAAGAGCAACAGCAGGGCTTCTGTGAACCACCTTTTTTCACATAACTTCCCCTTTTTCCCTTTGTAAAAAAATTCCAAACTCTTTTTTTTCATGCTGTTGCACTTCTGTTTATATCTCTTCTAGTGAAGAGGAAAACGTGACAAGGATATTTTGCAAATCCCTCGTCTCAATCACTCAACATTGCATATAACATTCTTTTTTCTTTCTTTGATTAAAACAAGCAACTATATTGTGAGTGGTGATACTATAAGTATGCTAGTTCTTCAAGACTACGACAGAAAAATACATGTAATCTCTGATTTTTTTTGGGATTCTTCGCCGGTATCACGTCTTTTACCTAGATTCCTCCCGAGCAGCTTTTATAGATGGCTTACTGCCTTGGCTTTTTGGGTTTTTCGTCTTCATTACACACATATTTTTTTCGCTTGCTTTCTTTCATGTCTTTTGTTGGTGATAAGAGGAGTTACACTGAAAAGCTGGGATTTACTATTGGCTTTTGATTTTGCCGTTTCCTATCGACCACACGATTTTTTGATAAAAAGCAGGTTAATTAGCGATACTCACATAAACTCTGTTTTTTACCTTGTGTGGAATGGATACACATGCGATATAACTGTCCCTCCTTCTATCTCCTCACCAAGTAATGAAATGAATAGGCAACCTCGCTCTTTTCAACCAATTCTTATATTGCACCAAAATGTCAATAACTCACCCAAAAGCTTAACCACGTTTGCCAATATCCTCTCATCAGACAGATCACAGTGCTTTTATTCGTGCCTCTTTGTGTTGCTAATATAACGTGTCTATTATAAAGCTTCAACATATGCATACATATATGAGCACGCACTTTAGATGATTTTTTTTATTCTAAAAACGAGCTTGATCGGGTCATGATAAATAAAAAGTAAAAATTTTCACAAGAAGCCAAACTAAACAACCAAATTAGGAAGATTTACGAATTTATCTTTGGTGATTGGCTGTGATCGTGTTGAGGTGTGACTTGCTGACCAAAATACTTAACAAGGTCGAACAGTTTCTTTGGCAACTTCATAAATTTCTTCTTTTTTCAAAATTTGTATTAATACTCTTGCAAATACGTTATATTGACACGGATTAAGTGTAATATTCCTCTCAATATCACTCAAACCACGTCCACCGGCATTTCACGACCCAAACATTGATTTTTTACTGTGGCACAATTAAAACCGATCATGTTTTTAAAAACAGCCTTTTGCATCATCGCCATATTATCAAATATCCTCTTACCGTCAAATTAAGTCCTGAAGCATATCTATTTAGTCAAAATTTCTATGTCATAAATAGTTTATGTATTGCACACACACCACATCTTATTACGTGATTTACTCGTGATAGCCTGAGAGAGCTAAAAAATCATGTGAAGTATTGTCGTGAGTATTTTACCTGAGATAATATACTATAATAAAAACATGAGGTAGTAACAAACTAATATGTGATCGGGTGCCTGTTACATAAAAATCCCTTAAAATTTCGTTATTTGGGCTTGGCTCTTATATCGTCTACTGTTTTCAATATGGTTTCATGGTTCATTGATAGCAAAAATGAGTGTCAGTATTCAACCAGGTCACCTCAAGAAAATCTTTCTTCTCAAAATATTATATATGGGTGACTTGAGGAAGTAAAGTTTAGCACACACAAGCATATTATCAAATTACACAGTTTAAACGGAAAACAGCAGCCGGATCATTAAAAGCAACGGGAAAAGGGAATGATGCTCGTAAAATATTGTAAAATATCATTTTTTGTTCTTGGGATGTTGAATGAAGCACCCCGTCTGTGCACTCACTTGATCTTCCATTTCAGCCCACAACAAAACAGGTACGCAATATAAAATGCATGCATGGACTATAATATGCGTAGGCAGGGATTTTATGTTGTAATAGAAAAAAATGAATGACAATTTGGGAGGAATAAGGAGATAAAGAGGAGCAGAAAGATCAGCAGGTGCTTCTTGTGTGCTGCTGTTACAATTTTTTTATGATGAGGAGATGCTCATCTGAAGAACACAAGTCAGAAGAAAAGTCAATGAAGCTCTTCTTCTTCTTCCTCGAGGAAGAAATCACCGTCATGTTGGTCATGACATTTTATGATGATGACTCAGTTTTTTAGGTAGCTTTACCTGTCAAATGGAATATTTGGTGGTGGTGGTGGTGGTTGGTGCAAATGTGCGTCATGATATTGTTATGTATTAAAACCACTTATCTTGTGGTGGCGGTCTGGTTGTGGTTTGAGTTGACCAAGTTTTTCTCATTTTTTTTATATTCAATTTACTAGCCTTCACTTCCCCTCCTTAAATCCTCAACTATTTTCAATACGGGAGAGAGGGAGATAGTAATCATATCCATAATATGAATTTTTTTTAAAAAGGGAAGTTTGCGGGATCTAACGTGTTTACAACACTGCAAATGTGTATTGGTAAAAAAGAGACTTGCCGACTGTGTTGTAAATTATGAATTGATGTCAAAAGTGAATACTTAAAAGTTAAGCTTTCGGTTGAAACACAAGAAGATGGTATACAATGATATTATGATTGTTTTTAAATGGTCTCTGGTGTATAATGATAATGAGCGGAGGAAAGAGAAAAAATATGAATTTTTTAGTAGTAAATACTACTGTGTGTTTATGTATGGCTTGGAAATATAATGATAATCAGGAGGCTACTTAAAGAGAATGAAACAGTTTTAACAAGCAGTTTAACATATGGCATAAATCAAGTGATTTTTAGTGTATAATATTGAGAGCTAAACCGTTACATTGTTAATAGTTCAAGGAGCGGATGATCAACAGTAGTCGTTTCAAAAAGTAAAGCGTAATAAGTAGAAATTGCTCATTATCCTCGTCTTAATCCATATTGAGCAATAATGGAATATAGACAGAGGTTGGGTATGTGTTTTTAAAGATTACTTTCCATTTTGTGTCAAGTTAAGGACATGAGGTAACATTGTATAATCCAATTTGCCCTGTAGTCTTCACGAAAAAGAAATCCTGTCTAAAAATCTAATTGTCATAAATCACCAAAGACAGAAAGTATCGAGACGGCTTTGAAAAAGAGTTGATTGAGAGATATTTTGTCTGCAAAATGGGTAAATAGATCATCAACACAAGTAAAACATGTAGTGTGTTATTTACATGTGTACATTTTATTTTGGCGTGTGTAGAAATAAAATGAGTTATGAGCTTTTTTACTTCTCCGCCCGAAAATGGATTACTGACATTTTTGCAACGTTATCCTTGTACTTGTGTGTGTCACGCATGTAAACATTTTATATATTGAAAGGGAGGTGTTGCTTCTCTGTTTTTCCTTAAAGAAATACTATTATTTGGTTTGCACAGAAAAAATAAGAGTTTTATGCTTAATGTCGATTTGATAATGAGTTGTCATGCCATTACTCCACACAGTCCTTCAGCACAAAAAATCCTTTTTGTTGCGTAATTATGTAATACAAGCACAGAACACGCATTTATTTCAATCATTTTTAATGTTCATTATAAATTATGACGGTGGTGACCATTGCGTTGTTTATCGATTTACATTTTAGGGGAATATATACAACACACGCGTGACTACAAAAACTGAGCAATCTCGTCTTCCAACTTCAAAATCCTAATCACCCGCTTCCTTCTCCCCGTCTACCGGGAGGGAAGACGTGGGCTTAACGGTTGCACCGTATGAATAGTAATTTTTTATTTTGAACCAAAGATTCAAAAACAAATTGCCTAGCCACCATATTCCTAGCATATTGCAGTAGCGTTTATCCATAATTAAGACATTTTCAGGGTTTGACTCTTTTAAAACCAGAGCAATAATGGAAAAAGGTGATGATTACACTGTGGCAAGTGGGCCTGGTCATAGTGTACACATTTGAATACGAAATTAGGCGTAAAGCATGCTTGTAAGTAAGATAGTTTGGGTGTCTATAACTAAATGTGGTGTGGCACTGATTCTTTTGCCTTTAGGAACGAAGGGTAATTGAGCCAGGAAACGTTTTAATTTTTTTCAGTGTGTGCTTCTCATTTTATGATGTCTTGACATGCACACACGCCACCAAAACCAAGTGTCATATAACGTTACAAACTGAATGTGACTCCAGCAAAGTTAATTTCATATTCATCACCATTAACTCCTTCTCTCGCTCCCTCATTCATGCATGTATACTATTCTATTTATAATAATAATGTTATTCATTTTTATTTATACTAAAAAACTAAAGGGTTGTACCTACTCACTCGGTAGCTATGAAAAACTTTCTTTGTACGTTCACCCATGCCAGACCGGATATTACATGAAAGTTTGTAGCGTACCCCTTTCTTCTCTCCGGAAAAATGCTGCCAAAAGCAGGCATGCATGTATAAAAGTCTTCTTCTTCCTCCACGCACACTTACACGCGCTTTAGGTAGCATGTCATTTATATATACAGTTTTTTTCGTTTACACGTGCTTTCTTGTTAAAAAATATCATAATCAAAATGTTTTGTATTGTATCCTTATCCTAATTCAGAATTCAGCTTAAATGACTTTTCTCCACTGCCCAATACAATATGCAAGCAGTAGAGTTAGATTTCAGTGGAAAATCCTACAAACTAAAAAAGTCAAGTGACTCTTGTTTTTATTTCATAGAGCAAACATAATCACACAGCATAAGTTTGATGTTTCATACTGATCTGTAAAAAAATATGTTTTAATTAATTAAATTAATATTCAGATGTGAAAAAATGCAGGGTATATATGCCTGCACACTTATTTTAATCAATTTTTACACAAGGTAACTAACCTGAATTGAATAACAAGTAATAAAATATGTAAGCATATCTTCATCTTTCAAAAAACCCATAAAAACTAAAAGAAATAAAAATATATGTCAGATATACTTAATCCGGGTGATATGATATGGTCAGTTGAACAGCCTTTCTTACCATTTATTTTTGCATGGTATGCTCACATTCACCTTAAACATCTGTGTTTTTTACATTTATTAACTAAAAAACAGATTGTAATTGAGTATAAATTAATGTCATTAAAAAGTGAATAAGTAATACAAAGCATGCAGAAAAAAAAGAAGTCGAAGCAGTTGTTCTGATGTTTGGTTCGTTACCTTATCGTCTTCTCTGCTCGCTCACTATCCAACCTTTCATCGCTAATAAATGCGCTAATGATACAAATACAAAGCATGCAGAAAAAAAAAGAAGTCGAAGCAGTTGTTCTGATGTTTGGTTCGTTACCTTATCGTCTTCTCTGCTCGCTCACTATCCAACCTTTCATCGCTAATAAATGCGCTAATGATACAAGACTGAACATCATTAAAACGCGGTGTTCTCTCTGCTGGATTCCTGTACAACTCATGCTATGCTGCTGTGATGATGATGATGATCATGGTGATTGTGTGTGTGGTGTGCTGGTGTTGGTTTGGTACTTCATTAGTATTATTTTTTAGCTTTGGTTAAATAATACACAGCTCTCACATCCTATTAAAATATGCATACCTCATTGTTCCCTTTGTTTTTTCATTGTTTTCTTGCTTTTTTGTGTAATATGAAATATACACTTAAAGAAAGGATTCTCCAGATGCGATATGAACATCATGTATTAATTTACTCAATTTACAGTTTGTTTAATTAATTATCTACTGGATTATAATTACTGCTTTTGCTAAATACTTATGTGTGTATCGGAATGGATAGAGGATGAAAGTCAATCTTATCCATCCGTTTTCTGCCCTCTGTTCATCCATCACTTTTTCAATCTCGTAGCGTATTGGATGGGAAGTCTTAAAGGGAAAATGACCTTTCATTTCCTAGGATCAGTTATATCAGACTCCCATGTACAGGGATAAATATTAGTAATAATTAGTAATGAAATCCCGTTTTCCGTCTTCATCCTTGTCATATTCCATATTGTAGTTGGCATAATGTAAAAGCATCACATAAAATGGGTTTTCGCTCTAATCTGCTGATTTGATTTTGGACTGGAAGTAGTAAATCAAAGCGGCAGTTTCTCGCTGTAATACTTCCTCAGTGAAGAATCCATACGTGAGCGTGTCTCCATGTTTTTGTCCGAGATGCTAAAATGAACCTTGGTAAAATTTTGTGAATTATTAGTAAACTCAATAATATTATTGACTGCGGTGAGTACTACACTATGTATTACTATACATGGAAAATGAGATAAGGACGGATAATGAAATGGCAAAAGGGAAACTTGAGTCAGCTTTCGAGTTGTGTAATTTTCATACAGCTAAAAGCATACACATTGCATATTTTTATAATTTTTGATGTTATATGGAAATGGAAAAGCAGCTTAGGTATATTCTCATCGTCATTACATCATATACATAAGCTCCACTTCTTATGCATAGATATATACATTAGATGAGTATCCACTTGCAAACTCTCTCACTTGTATCCATGGGAGGTTCAGCTTATTATTAATTAACCAAAAAAGTATGATCAATACGGACGGTAAATATCCATAAGCTCGCGGTCCTCATCATGATGATGATGGCGATGATGAATAGAATGCGCTAGTCTTTCTCTACGCAACATTAAATGCAAAAGCTGCTTTACTTGGGATTTATATCAAACTGTAAATGCATGTCCTCCATATCTTTCTCCTTGCAACACTAATAATACTCGGTACTCTCTCTGAAAGCAGTATAATAATGATAATTCCATCATCACCATCTTCTTCGTCGTATACGCCATGCCAGCAGGAGACTTTGCCCGATTATTTTAGAAACACATACATATTATTCTTGCTGCTGGTCCTTTTTGGTCTTATGATGATGATCATCATCATTGCGATGATGACGATGATGATGAGGCCGGTGTATCTTAACACTCCTTCACATTCATAATATCATCGTTCTTAGCTAGCCCATTTATCATCCACGTTTTTCGCACAATAATAAATACTCCACGTACGTTGCAATGCATTTCATAAATAAGTATACATAAAGGATCAAAAGTATCTTAGGTACATATTATATGAATATCGGTTTTCTCTTGGAAAAGTGTAACTAAGGAACGGGAAAAATATGGAAGGGAGCGCGAAGGGAAATATAGATAAGCTCTTCTTGTGTGCTGCTCCTGCTCCCAGATGAAAACTGAAACCGATCCAGAAGAACTCAATAATAATGGTTTCAAGTATAATCTATTCTGGATAGAGTGAGAGTTGCATGTAGCATTATATATGTACATATGATTATTATGAATATGTGAATGAACGTATCAGCAGGAGTCATCCTCGGGCCAAAAAAAGAAGCGTCTGAGAGAGAGAATAAGTAAAAGCTGCTTTCTAACATGTATAAAATACGGTTGATGATGATGATATCATCCAAAAATATGATATTCAATCCTCCTTCGTCGTCGTTGCCGAAACTGCATTCATTTTCACCATTTCTTCTTAGCTTTACTCCACTACAGTAGATATGTTCTCAAGTGTGTAATGGAAATATCGGTTACCATAAGAGAAGAAGAGAGAGAGGCAATATGGAGGGTGGAGGAGTGTAGTAGGAGCATTATGTTATTGATGATGATCCGATTCCGTTTCATCCGTTCCGTTGTTCATCCCGATGATGATGATGACGCCAAAGATGATGATCATTCGACTTCTCCATTTCCTACACCAGCTATATAGATTCTTTTCCTTGGCTGCATAGGATTTCCCGATGTTAATGCTCTCAAAATGTGATCCTACTGCACTGCACTGGCTTCTTAACACATTATGAGCTGTGGAATTGGGATACATAATATCAAGTTAATCTGTCTTCACTCTCTCTCTCTCTCTCTCTCTCTCTCTGGTGGTGCGTCATATTGACAGTTTTTTCCGGTGAGAAATAAAGATTAAATTTTTATGCAGGCAGACACTCTCATCTCGCGGTGGGAAAAGTACATGCATTATAGTATTACATAAGCAATGAGACACATATAAGGCATTACAATGCATAAAAGAAAGTATCTTCTTTTTTAGGTTAATTCGTTTCTTTTTTTGCTTGAAAAAATCAAGAACTCACTCAGTGTCGCTCTCTCATTTATTGAGTGGAACACGAAAAGGTTTTCTGAAGAGAAAGACACTTTTTTTATTCAGTCACGTCCCTCGTCTTTCTCCTCATCATCCACTTTTAATGAGCTATATCGAATTGCTTTCATTTTTCTCTTAGTTTTTTTGTGTACATTCATATATAGCACCGTATATACTATGCAGTAGTTCACATGGTGATGTTGAGGATGACATTGACGATAGCGTGAAAGGAATAAGATGAAGAGTGCATAACAGAGAGAGAGGATGTGTGCAATAAAAAGAGAAGCCGGGAAATGAACTGCGAGTGAGTGAATAAGTGTTTGCTTCACAATTTTGACGATTATTATTACAACTTCGACATAAAAATGTGTGGCTTTAGGAAAGAAAAAGTAACTGTTAGTTTTTAAAGACTTGGTGTCTTTTTTTTTGCATGAAGTAGTAAAAAAGTCTGTGGTGGAATGTTGTCATCATCACCACCATCATCATCTTCGGTAGTCATCGTCATACATAATGTTATAGCTGGTTTTGCAGAGTATCTTGTGTATGGAAGGAAATACGTTGTTCAACTGTAATTTCCGGATGAAAGGCTATTAATGATATGGCGGCGCACTGTGGTATGCACACAATTGAGAGAAAGTTGAGAGAGAGATCTTTCCCTGTGCAAAATATAACTTTCTCTGAAAAGATGTAATGTGTCACTCACACAGTTGCCCACTCAATTTTAAATGTTGTTTCTTGTTCCTTTGGCTAAAAACAAAAATATAAAGAACAAGTTGTAGAAGAAAATAAAGATTATTATGAGTTGGGTATATTTGGATACATCAAAAGAAGGGTAAAGAGATAGGTATAAGAAGTTGGTATTATAGCATTTCTATTACTATTTTTATGACGGAAGAATGACACTGGCCGGGCAAACATTTCCGCATCTCATCTCATCATCGTTTTTTCTGTACAGGAAATGACTGGTCTTTGCAATGTTTTTAATGCTGTCCTGTAATAAAAAAAGATTTTTTTCATTTGAGTTTTTGCAACAAATCTAGCTTGGATCAAGGGAAAACATCATTTTAGTTAGTGTTCTTATGGTAATAAAAAAATCTCTTGAAATCTCCTTCCATTGATGCTATGTTTATCCCTGATTCTGATAAACAAACTTTTCTGGAAGGTTGTAGGCCTTATCCCGTGGTATTGCTACACTGGAAGTGAGAATTTGAGGGATAATTTTCATAATTTGATTTTGATTGCGTTCTGATATAAACCAGTTCAAGAAAACTGGCACTAGCTACAACGTATATGAATTGTTTAGTAATGAGTTGGCATGATTCAATTCGTTTTTTAAAAGGAGTCAAGAGTACGCACAATTTTAAATCTTGTTTGCGTGTGCGTTTGGGATGATGGTGCAATGTTTTTGATTACGGCTGAAGAATACTGTATGCCATGTGTACCTTTATCTTCTTATCAAAAGGCCTATTTTAAGCTGGAGCTGACTGACTGACTGGAATTTTTCTTGGTGATTATCAGCCTCATTCCATATATAACTGATTGTTGCTGGAAAGTAGTATAGAGACCACAAGTGGTGCTAGATACGAGGCTGCTGGCTGGAAACATTTCATTATTCAGCTGAAAAGAGACGGGAAAACACTTTTCATTCATTATATCGTTATTACCATTACGCGGTAATCATACATGTACGCATGCATATGTATTACCTATCATGATGATCACTTGACATGAAAATTAGCCCTGTATGCATGTTCCCCTTATACATACACTTTTTCTTGGGTATTTTATTAGTATTGTTACACTTTCCTACATAAATCCCTCTTCTCATAAAGAAATAAGGTAAACAACTAAAGAAAACTTTGTTTTCACGAGAAAACACTTGAAGACTCGGTCGCACAAAGTGAGACTTGATGATTGTGAGTCAGTCTCAGAAGTCGGTAAAAATCCAGTCTGAAATTTCAAAAGATACGTTTGAGTATGGTTTAGATAAGCTGCTGCTACTGCTACAATTTCTTTAGGGAAGATGGCCGTCATTAAACACATGCAACAAAATAAAAATACAAGTATTACTCTCCCTATTTTGTGGTTATTCATATATATTCATTGACGAAACAGGATGCGTCGTGATTATTTAAGTGAAATTATTTTGTCTTAAGAAATTGCTACTTTTCAGATTGAAAATATATACCGTCATGATGGTATTTTTTTGTTACTGTGAGAAGCTCATCAATTGCATATAAAAATATGTAGATGCATGTAATCTCCTCTGTCTCTTCCACCGTCTGTTTGCATAGACCATGTAAACTCCGTCATTTTTACCTGTTTAATTAAATGTTGTTGAGGAAGAAACAAACTAACAGTCCGAGAATTGATTAGTCGTCTACAGCACAAGCTACATTGGTCCGTCTGGTGTGCTCTTTAAAACAATTCCGCTTTTTTTTCTAATAGGAATTCCAATCATCACTTTTGATGACTGTGCGTCGTCTTCTAAACTCAAACTCACTTTTTAATAGCTCACTTGACCCCGTCAGATGTCGATTTAAAAAAAAAACGTTGACATGGCCTAGTCTAGTCTGAACTCACTGACCAATTGAGCGTTTTCATGCTTGTTTAAAATATATGACTTTTGACAACTTGGCCGTGTGATGTATATGCAATAGGCACATGTCAGTTTTCATTTTAATAATGTCTACCAATTTTTTAATGATTTCCTTGTCAACACCTTGAGACCAATCGGCTATTCAAACGTAAACCTCTACACACACCTGTCTATCCTATCTTTGCACATATATTTTACTTTTCCTCTTCATCCCCCTCTCCTCGTAAGAGTTTTCGATCATCTTTCACACAAAGGCCATAAATCTTTATCATCTTCACAATTCCATGCTCACCTATTAAAACCACGATGACAATCCTATAGTTTTGTGTGTGTGTGCTGTTCTCTTCTCGCATCAATTCACAAAATAACAATGCAATCGCAACTTGTATCTGTCAAAAAGAGGCAATATATATTCAAATGTTATATTGTGTTTATTGCGGGAGCATTTATTCACTTGATTCACGCCGAGCTCACATTATATCTTATGACATGTCGTTCAGTTTTTTTTAAAGTTTGTTTGCAATCCCATATACAATGCAACATGAACTACAAAAGTTATGGTAGTACGACATACATTATTATGATGATTGGTCGTCATCATCATCATCAGGTCCCTTACTCGTGATCACTTGCATCTGGTATAGAGATTCGGTCAGTAGTTCACTGGCTTTCAAGTTTAAAATATTTTTCATGAAATATGATGATGAGTGATGTTAATAAATGCATGCGTAAACCGTCGTCATGTCATTTTTCTTGACTTGATGCCTCACCATCATCATCATCAACAGTGTTTTACATATACACAGTCTCTCACAATAATACTCACCCCTTTGATCCAGCCTATCGCCTGAGAAAATGATATGAGATGGGATGCGCGCATTACGGGATTTTTTAACTATATTTCACCATTGTTAATATAAACCATTTTCATAAAAGGTGTGCGTATCTGTTTATACGTAGTAGATTGCCTATGTTGTATGTAGATATATTCTCGGGAGATGGTAATAATAATAATGATGAAGAAACGGAGAGAAATTGATGGTCATGTTGATGGACATGCACGCTCAGACTCGTCGTGTACTACATACATACTTTTCTTCCTTGCATTTTGTGTTATACAACATATTTCCAACCCTCTCTCAAACCCTACCAACCTTGGCACAAACAAATGTGTAGAGAAGTGTTTACAAATCAGAACTGGTACCAATAGGATATTTTATACAGGAAAAGCATGGAATTTCTTTATTTGAAATTCCATTTTTAGAAATGTATCAAGTATAACTGTATTTTTTGAACTTTAAACTGTCTGATGTGTGTGAAAAATGGATGAATGATATATATATGGTATCCAGGTGATGATGAACGCATAGACATTAGAGTAGGAAAGGGGATATGCATTGTTTTATTTGGTATTTTATGGTAAGCTCGTTAAATGTCATTTTTGAACGTGAAAGAAAACTTGAAATGTGAAAGAAAGCGATCGTTATAACCACAAAGAACCAATAATATGTATAATGAGTAAAATCCTATTTATAATGGATTTTCAATGATGAGTTTAATCTTTTTATACCTGCTTTTGTTTCTGCTGTCAACAAATCTTCTGTTTTGTGTATGATGAGCACGAATAAAAATTGTAAGAATAGGGAGAAAAAGTCGGTCACACGAAATGAAGACTCATCTGGCGAAAACAGCCATTCATTCACTCGCTCAGTCAGTCAGTCAGTTAGTTAATCATTCAATCAATTCAATTGTTTTCTTGTAGAGGATTTGGAGCATGTACAATAATTGAGTATTCACAGGGAATGATGATGATGACATGACTTACATTACATTTTTGCACACATCAGAGTCAAAATAATATTGTATTGTGATTTGCCATGATTTTCCATGATGATTCAGTTATTCACGCTTACAACTTCATTTCCTTTCTTCCTTTTTAGCCAATAATACAGGTCAGAGGCCTAGTTGTTTCAGAACAAAACTAAAAATTGTACGTGTTTGTATTGCATTGTGTGTAAGTGGAACGGAGAGAGGTGATGAGAGAGATGAGCTTGCATTTATTATGCGAATCATCATCATCCTCCTCATCGTAATCATCATGTTTCGCTATTTATCGGTTTGGAAGACTGTCAAGGGTTTTTTTAACGGGATGCAGGTGTACTAGGTGTATTTTTACCAAAGAAATGAAATAAAAACGTGAATAAAATGTGTCTAACAACGTGTCATGGTTGAGTATTGCCTTATACTTTATACTACTTAAGCTCATTCATAAAAATATGTAGAAAATGCGGTGCATCTTGTAGAATGCGCAATAATGCATAAGTTGGAAGGGGTTGTGCAGTTTTATCTTCTCGACCTGAGTCTTTTGATGATAGGAGATGGTAAGTAATAAGGCGATCAAGAGGATGATGTCGTTTGGCCGTGACAATGAAGAACATAACATTACAATTTTAAACCCAGGCTTGGCAATGCACTATGAATGAAAAAAAAATCAGTCATCATCGTCATTTCGTGGGCATGACGATCCTCATCATCATCACCATTCATGATGTATTATTATTGACTTTCAACTTTGCTCATGTAAACGATGAGAGAGATGATTTTGCGGAAAAGAAGTACTCAAAAGTATACATGCTCATTTTTGCATATTGCATCCATCCTTTTGAAATTCCGACTGGCTACGTAAGTGCTGGCTTTAAATAAAAATTTTACGTGTTGAGCATCACCTCTTTAATGATGACTAACAAGCGACATGGCTTTTCAGATGGTATGTGTTTTTTGTGCCAGATCTTTTCCTTTATACCGGCTGGTCAATGTCGTGAGAGGAATTTTCAAGTATTGAATGAATGCCTCTCTTCTCTTTTGCCATTTTTATTGCAACTTGCTGTCATTCTGGACTTGAATGTGAGAAAGAGTTAAGAAACTCAAAAGAAAAGACATTTCACGATTTCAAACTTCAACTTTAATATGGGCTTGTATAACAAGACCATATTTAATCTTAAAGGGGATGATTATATACTTGGTGATTGAATAAGACATATATTTTAGCAATAAAAAAATTTGTCAAGTCATATACACACTCAGTTTTACAAAAGTGGTGGAATTTGAATGAATCAAGTCCAGTTTGACACATGATCGAACATCATCTTCATCACCGTCAAATGAGGAAAATCAATAAATGAACACTGCATCTGCCATTGTAACTAACGGGACAAACCTTACATCTCTTTTACATGCCGCTAATGAAGTTAGTCAAATAAAGTCGTCATTTTTTTCTCACATTCCAACTGAAACGCTCATCATGATTAAAAAAATGTTTAAACCTGCAAATGTTACCATTCCCATTAAAAATTGTACTACATCTCCCAAAGGTAAAGTTGAAAGAGGACAAAATGCATATTTGATTTTTTCTACTAAAAAGAACTTGGAAAAGGAGGGCCTTAGCTGCCATACCATAACTCATTCACACAAAGTTTTTGCCCTTTTCCTAAATATTATTGTTGATATCATCATCATCCTGATGCAAGCATCGACCTCATCTCATCATGACTGTTGAACAGGTTGATTGTTACACGGGTTGTCATATTATCATCATCCTTTTTTTGTGAGGAATCGTGTAAAACATGATAAAGTCAACTGTACTTTTGACGAATACTGGTCAATAAGCATACTTATCAGACTACCTTACATTTCCATACTGAAGCGCCCTCTAACATTCCCCTATTTAGTTACTCTGCCTAATATATCGTACATATGCATGACCTAGTCTGGACAAATTGCTATGGAAACATTGTACATTTCAAAAAAAAAAAAAACTTTAAAACCGAAACTTATCTACCAGCCATAAGGTTTTCTTCCTACATGGTTTCTACATACATACTTATTGGTCATTCCGCTCAAGTGGTCAGTTGTCTCAAGAAGACCGGTATAATTATCAAAAAAAACATTATACACGCAAAAGATATACACTTTTATATAAGAAAGATAATAATATACGCGGTCTTATGTAATGGAGACAAGTTCAAAGCGAAGAAGAGTTGACCGGGAAAGATTGTGCACTCTCCACACAAAAAGTCAGAAAACATAACACAATATTATTACTCCCTTATTTTTCTCCACAGAAAATATATCTCTTCCTTTCCTCCACAAGATACGTTTTGCATTTGAATTCGTCAGTGTGTACATATGACATGATAAAAAGAGAAGCAAGCATCCTCGGCTTCTTTTCGCTTGTGGGAATATGATAATAGTAATAATAATGATTATGATAATACTACCATGTGGTAGTTATCTTTCTCGTCTGATCAAAAACTCAAGAAAGCTACGTATTTTACCGTGTTGACGCTTGAACCATCATATCATACGTACATAGCATATGTGTATATGCCTTTAAGCGCTAAAACAGATAGATTTCTAAAGAAAACACATTGAACATTGAAATGATGAGGGAACTAGGTAAAAATCAAGAGAAGAAGAACATTATAAAAAATACATTCAATGAAAAGTAAAAGATGGATGAAGAGATACAGATAGGAAGTGTACATGCGGTTAACATCCAGTTTTACCTCTTAAGATGGCATAAATAAAAGGTGGTAGCTATACTAATTTATTGTTACTACGCTATGCTTATTAATATTTAAAAATGTGTAGTTATTAAAAGGAAAAACTATCACATATCACCTATCACGACATAACAACAAAGATAGGGACACATTGCGAATTCGTTTATAAACAATAATGCATATAGACAAGGAAAGCAGCTTCAAGCTCAGTTCAGGCGTGCATAAATCAAGTGAGGATTTATGAGACTGGCTTACACCGGTTTTTGCACGTTTCAAAAATTTATTTTGTTAAGAAGTGTTCACAGAGGAACAAACTGCTCATCGCCATTATCCTTTATTTTATTTAGAAGAAAACACATTTTATTTGAATAATAATTTAGCAAATAGTATAATATGCCAAGAGTAATAATGGGAATTGAGTAGCTGTAAAAAATTGTATGTAGAACACAATGTATAATGAACTTAATATAATAAAAAAGGTCTTTTCAGTTAAATATCAGTTTCCCCCTTTAAATTGCATACTAATGACGTGTGTGTGTGTGTGTGTGGAAAAGCAAGTTTTGTTTCATACCAAAAAACTTGATATTAATACAAACGTCTGTCCAAAACGTCCACTTGGGAATAAAACTTGTAAATAAACATAATTTATTTAGTTGGGTGCATTCACAATCATATAGAAATTTGTTAAAAAGGAAGAACAATAAATATTTTACTCAGAATATGTATCAAATTTCAAATTTATCACTGGTTTCTTATTCATTATTGTTTATCGCGGGAAAAAATGTTCCATTTTGGTAAGGGGTTTTGTGTATATGGCGTCACACAACTGTTGACGCTATCATATCACCTCTTCTTGTCACTTACATCCCTCTGTTTTATTATTTGTCGGTAAACACTTGCTTTTTCCTCTTAACTGATTAATAGGCTATACACTACATAGGATGAGATGAAGAGGATTTTTGAGTATAATGAGGATGTGTATGCTGCTTGCTGAAATGTACTGATTAGCACTTTTTTTATAAATTCAGGATGACCGTAATTTATTGCCTTTTTTCCCTTACGTGCCGATTATTTTAAAAGATTGTCATGACGCTCTCTTTTTCATCCTTGGCCATTGATC